>SNQJ01S0212306.1:0-15890 GCA_010110895.2 Picea sitchensis | reverse complement strand
GTAGGAAGTTTGAGAGAGTTGAAACAAAGTGTTTGTTGATCAAAACACCATGAGAGAGAGCTTAGAGATTAGTGCCTTTGAGGGTTGTGGAGTCTTTATAACAACAAATGAAACAATACTTGAAGATTAAACTAATGGAGACTAAGAGGTGAGGATTAAACTTTAAGGTGCTATCACATTAGAGCCTTAGGGTTTAAACCTTAAAGAGACAGATTGCTAGAGTGCAAGCACATTTGGGCTCTAGCAATCTTGTCTCCCTTCTTAATGCTTCAACTAGATCAAAATAAAATGTCTAGGGATAAAATCCTAAAGTGCTAGCACTTCAGGGCTTTAGGATTCTAACCCTAGCAATAATTCCTTCACAAATTTTGGACAAAATTAACCTTGTGAGAGGAGGAAGCACTTATGATCCTCTCTTAGGGTTTCACCAAGCAAGAAATCTAGCATGATAAAGTCAAATTATCATGAAACATTAGCAACATAAATATAAAATTGCAGAAATTTTACTTACTTCACCAAGATACCATGAGATAAAACCCTAATTGCAGCAATTCCATCCAAAAATCAACAAACACATCCACAATTTGATCCTCTAACCAAGTCGCATAAGTAGAAGAACTAGATATCCCAAGAGAGGGCGAAAATTTCAGACTTGTCTCTCACAAATGTTGAGTGATGATGATGAAAAAATGAAATGGGAGGGTGGCTTATTTATATGAGGCCACCTTAACCAATTTGTCCACATAAATTTGTCAACAACAAATTAGAAGAGGGTCGACCCCTTCATTTACCTCTACAATATGCCAAAAATACAAAATACATAAAATAAAACCCTAGAAGGGTGATGTCATATGATAAAAAGGTGAATTCATGCTCAAAAGTGAGACGTCAAGGCTCAAGGAGTGAATTGTTGGGCCTCCAAAGGCCATGTGTCATGCCTTGAATGCTCAAGAGTGTGAGGCAAGGTGTCTCCTCATTCCAAATCATCATGGAACCAAGTCATCCATAAAACCCTAGCCTCCAATGGGACGTCAAGGGCCAGAGTGTGATGTCATAGGTATCCAAAGGTCACATCCAAGTGAAAGAGGCATGTAGTCTCATCCTCGGGTATTTTCAAAGTGTCTCCAAAGGCAACGTCCTCCATCGTCTATGCACAAAAGGTTTTGGGTGCTCTACCCATCTTGTGGGCTTCTCAACCCATGTATGTGGCATACTGACCAAAATTACTCAAACCAAGCCCATCTTTCCATTGTCCAAGGTTACAACGATGTGAGAACCACTATATGAGGGTGTTGAGTCATTGTATGACTCATTTCTCTCCATCACACGTGCCAAAGTCCTACAATAAAGCACAATCCAAGATGATCCTCAAAGAACCATGTCAATGCCATTCAAATAAACCAGAATATGAGACAAAGAAAACCAATGTTCATAAGACATGTCAATCCTTAAATCATGCAAATTAAGTTGATGTCTAAGAGACAAGCCATGTAAACAATTCACCCCAACATCCCCTTCAAGTATCACCCAAGACCAAGACCTTGTGAGGGTTACCAAGCTCAAGTATGGAAGGGCCTTCATCCAATCCTATTAGGTGTGCCACCTAGACAAGAAATAAATAACCCAGGTAGAGGGATAAGTCTCGAGAGTGACAAGGGAAAGTAAAAACCCATCAAGAGCAAGAGTGAATGTGATATGGTATTAGGCTTACTTCATGGCTCTTGGTATCCATTTCTATGAGTGTCTTGGTAGAGGTGGCACTTGCTTACTTGAGATACCCTTTCCTTGGTACTTTTTGCATTCTGAGTCCCTTGTTTTCCTTTTGATACCTAGTTATAATTTGTAAGTCCCCTTTATAAGGTTTCAAGCTTGATTCCTTTACTTTTTATTGGGAATTAGTCCTTTATAATTGGTGCATTCATTTGCATCCGAACATGGGTGATTACCATTAGAGGGTGTAGAGCTCAAGTTGGCCTGAGGATTTTATGGTGGCTTTTTATAATTTAGCAATAACATATACATAGATTAATTGCATCATTTTATGGGCCTTCAACCCGTTCTTCTTATGAGAGAATGGACCACAAACGAAGTTTGGGATATGTGAAAGCCTTTATGATGGAAAATGTTGAGTATGGTTGGGAGTGGACGTTACCCTTGGGAGGGCCCCCCAATATTACCCCTTTTCCTATGGTGACAACATGGGACTAGGGCACAGAAGATTACCACCAAGGTGAAACAAGGAAACCAAGACAATTTCTCAAGCAAGGGATCCACTATCCAACTTCAACCAATGATCCTTGTCCACATGCCCAATAAATTAAACACAACACATTGCATGAAAAAAATACTAACCATGCATCATGGTGACGTTGCCTTACCTTGCCCCACATCTTGGGTTGCTTAAATGTGATGAGCCTTGGTTGATGCAACTGGGAGGAAAATCAGGGGGGATGTTGGGATGCCATCTGTGGACATGTTGATCATCATCATCATGGTGTAGATCATGTTCTCCATTTCGAGCCTCAAGACATGATCTCCTCTAGTTACCCCTAGGCATGGGGGGATAACAGGGCCCATCCCTAAGGCCTAGTACCTACATGGGTTGATCCGTCGACAAACTCACAAGTGGGAGACTCTGAGAAAAGGGTTCTTCTGAACATTCTTATATCTAGGTAGGACACTCAGTATCACTTCTACTCCAAAGTATATTAATTGTTTCATGTTTGACACTATGTCAGACAAACTACCAAAATACATGTGTAAAACACATCACCGCAAGCAACAACAAGAAGAAAAAATCCACAACTAGGGAGATGGCCATTGGGATTTTAAGTATTGTGCTAAGTAATTGAAGCGTTGGAAGAGGAGGAAGACCTAGAGAAGTTGCATCACTTCTCATTAGAGGAATCAAAAGGATAAATATCAATGAAGGAGATAGTAGAAGACCCTATAGAGGAGATATACAACGAGCCTTTACAGATAAAACAACGGAATATTGGTACGAAAGACCAAACTCAGTTGGAATCCATCAAAGACTATTGGGACAATGAAACGATATCCGATTTTGAGTCTTTTCTCAAGGAGTATGGAGATTTGTTCTTGAAAAACTTCATTGAAATGAGAGTGATCAAAGAGGATATTACTGATATGTAAATAAAATTGAAGTTGGATTCCAATCCCATCAAAAAAATGCTCTGCAAATTGAACCCTAAGACCAAAGAAGGGGTAAAATAAGATATTGATAAGATGTATGTGACTGGACTAATATTCCCAGTGGAGGAGTTGGATTGGATCAATTCGATAGTAATGTAGGATAAGAAGGTAGGAGGATGCATTATAGTCTACAGAATTTTTGGGGCTTGAAAACAACCTATGTTCATGACCCTTCTGCTAAACCCTTCAGTGATTAAGTTCTATATTAAATAGCGGGAAAGGAAGTCTATTCATTCATCAATGTATTCTCGGGATAACATAAGGTGAAAATACCCAAAGAAGATAAGAGGAAAAAAACTTTCACCACAAAGTGGTGTTTCTATGCTTATAATGTCACGTTCTTCAAACTAAAGAATGCCCCAACAATATTATCTAGAATAGACACAGTAGCCTTCATGAATTACATCCACAAGTTCCTAGAAGTTTACTTGGATGACTGGACTATCTACAGTCTACTAAAGGATAATATCATGATGTTTCCCCTAATGTTGAGAGATGATGGCAATTCCAGATATCCTTGAACCTTAAGAAATGCATATTTTTCACATTGTTTGGAATGTTGTTGGGCCATGTTGTCTGCAAAGATGGAGCATTGGTAGATTTGGCTAAAATAGTGGCCATTATCAATCTAGAAGTTCCATCGATGTTCACATGTTGCAATAAACCATGAGCCACACTTAGTACTACTGAATATTTATCAAGGGGTACACTACTATAACAACACTTATGGAGTGCCTATGGAAGAAGGCAAAAGACTTTGTCTAGACCAGAAAATTCCAAGCCTCCCTAGACATTCTAAAATAAAAGCTAGTGAGAACAACAATCTTAATCTTTTGAAATTGGACCATTGAATTTCATGTGCTTGTTGACATCTCGTGTATTTTTTTGGGATCAATATTGGCACAACCAGGAGAAGTAAAAATAGACCATTTGATTTGTTTTACCAGTATGAAGTTGTCTAATGCATAACACAACTACACAACCATTGAGAGGGAAGGATTGGCCATGGTGTACTTGCTTCAAAATTTCAATCATTACCTATTGTGTGGTCACTTTAAGTTCTTCACAGATCATTCTACACTTAAATACTTAGTGAACAAGTCAATTCTATAAGGTCACATTTATAGATGACTATTGCCATTCCAAGGGTTCAACATTGAGGTCATGTTGAAGCTAGGAAGGACTAATGTTGGGGTAGACCATTTATCTAGAGTTGAAATTAAGGAGTCTGGAGGGTTGCGTGATGACTAGATGCAAGACTTTGATTTGTTCAAAGTGGAAATGGTACAAGATTACTTGGAAGACATTGCCATCTTATGGACTATAGGAGTCACACCTTAGAAATACTCAACAATAGAAAAGAAACAATTGGTTGTTATGGCTATTCATTATCATTTGATTGTAGGACAACTATAAAAGTTGATCATAGATGGGATAATCAAGAAGTGTGTTATGGACCATGAGTGCACATGAATACTATGGGAAAGTCATGATGCCATGGTTGGAAGCCACAACTGAGAAATTCATCCAAGAAATAATATGGCGGCCCACAATATTGAAAGATGAGAAAGAGTATGCTAATTCTTATGACATGTGTTAATGAATGGGATGGCCTTCTAGGAGAAATGAGTTTTTTTGCACCTAGTAGTTGTGTTGCAACCCTTTGAGAAGTGAGTGGTATACTTCATTGGACCCATTAACCCTCTTACTAGGCACTCTAGTGACAACTACATCATCATTGTGATTGATTACCTCACTTGATGGGTCGAGGCAACACTAACTTGGGACTTTAGCATGCATATAGATGCAAGATTTATCTTTGAGGACATCATATCTAGGTTTGGCTATCCCGTAAGCTTGATGACTGATCAAGGTAAACATTTCATGATCTCCACTATTACAACCTTGACTTAGGAATTCATGATGTAGCATCATACTGGCATCCCATATCATCCATGAGCAAACATGACAATTGAGGCATTTAATAAGATATTGGAGCAGGGTTTGACAAAGGCTTGTGCCATCAACCACAATGACTAGGATGAGAAGATAACAACGATGCTTTGGGGATATGGGATGGAACTAAATAAGTTACCAAAGCACATGCCATTTAGTCCGGTGTATGGTAGCAACCTAGTGTTACCAATAGAATTTGGGATCCCTAGCCTATTTATCACCCAAGCAACAAGAATGTCAAAGGAATAATCCATTCAAATTTTCATAAATGAACTTATGGTGCTCGAAAAGGACTGCTTCCCAACATAATACCACTAAATAGTTGAGAAGTCATGAGAGAAAGCATGGCATGATCACCATATCAAAAAGAAGAAAGGTGACTTGGTACTGCTCTACAACAACAGATAGCTCAAGAATCATGACAAGTTGCAAATGCATTGGCTATGATCTTTTCTAGTTACAAATATCTAGGATTTGGGAGCAGTTCAATTGGCTTGGCTTGATGGAACACTCTAAGAAGGGTGGGTAAATGGCACCCCCTTGAAACCCTTCACCCCTCCACCAAGTTAAGTTGTGCCACTCATTCCAAAGGAGAGATATATGTTATTGTAATATTTTTTTTTTGTTGGGTCGAACGAATAATACTTAGCCTTACGAATGGGCCAGTAAGTCCAACTGTGCCAGTTTAATAAATATTAACCATGTGGTTAAGAAAGCCTTTAGTTAGTCTAGTTGGTAATGAGTTTGTTGGAATGAAATATTTTAAACTTTAAGTTTTGTTTAGTCAGGCACTATGTTTGTGGTTGGGGGGATTCTCTTTTTAAATTTTCAAGTCAATAAGAAAGTCATTACAATACAACACCTTCAACTCACATTGTTTTGTTGTAGCATTCTCATGTTAAAGGGAAAAGGAAAGAGCCAAGTCAGTCAATATGGTTACGTTAGTAATGGTCAAGTGTCATTACTGAATTAATAGTCATAAATTTTGAAATGATGGGAGTCTGATTAACGAGTAAGTGATGGGTTTGATTGGATAGTTTGATAGATTATGCCATGGCATGATTAAATCAAGTTATCATGGATATCTGGGGGTAAATGCACTCGTATATGGTCATAAATTCCACCCAATATGATCATACTTCAAATTTATGGTAATCATATCTCTATTGTTCAATGCAATGATATATATAAGTTAACTCTGCCAATTTGCTAAGTCTTTTTTCATATTGAAGAGTTGAGGAAGAGACAAGTGCTTGAGAACTAGCACGAACAAAATATTTTCTATGTGCCAAAACAAAGACTAGAAAGAAAGAATTATATACATAATTTAGGGATTACCAATCATCTATACAAGAAGAGAGTCAAGGACAAAGAGCACAGGGAAGGTGAACATTCACATACTATGGAGAGGAAGGAGGCAGTGTAGAATGATCCCATTGACCTTGGAGTCCTTCAATGAGGATCTTTCAAGGGAAAGCTACAATATACGACCGATCATGGAACTAGATTTCACAGACATTGACCTATTCCTAGAGCTCCACCATGCATACTACATGCATGAGGCCCAACTCAGTAATGGGAGGAAGAGGATGGAGGTTCTTGATGAAGTATATGGGCTTCATGTTTCCTCTCCTCTAAACTTATTACGTGTATTGACATTTGGTTTGTTACAATCTATGTAATGTTGCATAATAATTCTTGATGAGCATAGTGCACTAGGGTAATATTTGGATATACTAGCCTTACCCATTCTCTTTAGAGCATGTTCAAGACCTCACGAGAGTTTCTATTGATGGACTATATGTTGGTACAACCTTTTGCTTGCATAAGAGAGTGAAGGAAGTTGGAGAAGAAGATATATAAACATGACATAGATCACACACATGAAACAAAGGGGTAGATATTGCCTCGATCAAATCGATTCCCATTAGGATGGAGGCTTGGATGCTAACATGTCAGGTTATAAGGAAATAGAAGAAGGGAAAGTGTTATGTGGATATTATTTCAATTGTAGAAGCTTATTCCAAAGGTAGGATACTCAACTAGTATTCATTCTTCCTTAATGACATTGTTGAGGCCATCATTGACACCCATATAAAGATGTCAGCCTTCAACTGTGGTTATTTTTCTACTAGCAATTGTTATGCTCAACTGGAAAGCATTGTAGGGATGCAAGTTCTATCAGTCGAAGAGGGGATTGATCTCAACAACATTTACACCATGGAGGGAAAGGAAAGAGATTGATCACATTGATTTCATTGATAGGGAATTCATTACCTGGTACAAAGAATTGTGAAGGATGCTAGATACCAGCTCCAATTCCCCAGAAAAATGATTAATCATTATCATAAATGCTTAAATTTTGAAACCACCAATGACAACAAAACTGCCAAGACTACTGTGGAAGGCATGTAGAGGATTGAGTTAAAACTTATCCCTTGCTCATCATGTCAATGCATGTCAGATAAGGGGTAGAGGGATATCTAGGAGACACAACCAACACTATAGAGAAAGGGAGTTTATTCTTGTTCCTGAAGATGAAGTTGACTAAAGTAGATGAGAAATTTGATGGATTTCCTATCTTATACCATGACCCCATAGAAATATAACTAACATCAAAGTGATTGAGGATAATAAAAGAAGTGTATCTCAAGACATCATCAAGTCTAGTTGTGGAGTTGGGCCAAACATTTGGAGCTACTAGTGCAGTAAAGCCAATTTTTCCCATGCCTCAAATCATTGCTATAGTTAATGACTCATGGACTAATGAAGAATTACATGAAGGGATAACACAACTTGTACACTTGTTAACCCACACCCCAATCAAGAATCCATGAACTCAATCAACCTCAACCACTACCCATGGGCTAGTCACTAAGGCATAGGAAATGGCTTTAGACTTAAAGACATCCACGTGGGGACTTCACAATAACCCCAATTGTTAAGCTCTACACTAACATTCCATGTTCATTTAAAAACATAAATTTCACAAATTAAGAAAGAGGTGTGACCACTAGTCATAGTTGATGTCCCAAATGACAAGGAATTCAATTCTTTGATGGGTAGGAATACCATTGAAATGGACCCCCAAGATACATCCATTGGTTAGTAGACAGATAGTGGGAAAAAGGATGGTAGATTTCAAGACCAAGGGAAACAAAATCAAGAGAGTGTGAGTAGTCCAACTTAGCCCATGCTCACTATCATTGGTGGATATGAAAGAGACCCGAAGGAAAACATACAACAAAACCAAGACCCAATTGGTGGGTCTAACCAGGAAGAAGAAGAAAAGGAGGAAAGGGAAGATGAAACAGATGAAAAAATGGAATACATGACTCGATAACATGGCCAAACTTCTATATCATCCATCCTAAATCCTTCACAACAACTTGACAATCCACCTAGATTTCCACTTGTCTAGTTGGACCATGAAACAACCTTGTAAATGATTGTGCAGCTTGCAGAGGACCAAGCGTATCAATTTGAGTTAATGGAGGCTTACCAAAATAATTTTGACATCATGTAGTACATCATAGCAGATGTACAAGAGAGAATACAGAATGTGGCTATTTTCTAGGCATGAACATGGAATAAGACTACATTGAAATCCATAGCCCCTTGAGTACATCCATTCTTAGGAATCTCAACCATTAGATGTTAGACAAGTCCCCATTGAGGAATTGATCTACCAACATTATATATTTTAGAATGAGCTTGGCCACTATCTATTACAAACATAAAAATGAAATGTATAGTTGCAAAGAGAAGTTCAAAAATGACAAGTGCAACTAGATGACACACTAGATGAACGAGACACTCTACGAAAAGAGAAGAATTAAATGGAGAATTAAATTGAAGTTGTTAGACACTAATTCATGTAGATGTTGCTAGTATTGAAAGAAGAGGATGCAAATATTGGTGGCTTAGTGCCTAAGGCCCCACTGGCAAATATAATGGAGCAAGTAAAACAAGCAATGGTGTAAATGAATAAAGGGGAGCGAAATATGAAAGAGACATGGGATGGAGAGAAGTCATATGAACATTACATATGTCCCTCACCCTACAAATCCATGAACCAACCACCAAGTCTACCAACATAATGAAAGGAAAGGTATAGGTTGTGGTCAAGCAATGCAAATAGATCTCGATCACAACTCAGAATTGGGTGTAGATAGTGAAGAATTGAAAACAACCAGTCGAGGCTATATATGAGAAGATAAATCAAATGCAACATGAGGTAGAGTAACCACTGGACTCAGCCTTGAAATAAGAGAGGTTGAAAGAGTATAGAAAGAAAATGACGAATTGGGACAACTATTCTAATCATCCAGGGAAGTCCATTCTCATCTTTTTCAACTTCAGCCAAATGTGCTTGTATGATACACTACAAAACAAAAACTATATAATTATACTAAATTCAATTGGTTGTATGTTAAAGAAAATCATCCTGAGGTGATAGACTAAGACCAAGCAAATGATTATCTAGCAGGTTTGAAAATTATGGTGGGAAAAAGGACAAATCAATTGGATGAATTACTTTATATTAGAGGAAAATTGTGGAAGTAATCCAAAAGTTAGGCCCCTCATTTGGGAAGGTCGAGGACTCGATTAAATATGATGGAAGTTGACTCGAGGGTGAGTTGATAGGTGTTATCATGGTTTTTTGGGCCCCTCGTTTATATTTTTGTATAGGACACATTACATATGGAGGTAAGGGCATGGTGGCATGGACTGAAAAAACAAAAAAGATACAAGGCATGTCACTTATATTGAAGACCATTCACAACATTAAAGAGTATTGATCGTAGAGGGAGACGAGAATGGATATAGTTGGTAGGATTCTAGGTTGTTGAGGAGATGCGGAGTGAAAGAGTGAAGACACATGATTGGAGCAGAAGTAGATATTAGTTGGTTCCTAAATACCAAACATGAAGTATTCTAACATTTTCTTGATTTTGAATGTACCTTCCCACCTTTAAACACATCACTATATATGTGAAATCCTTGACCTATTAAAATGGTTGATTCTGTGTTGGCCCTTTGTATGTTAGTTATATATTGAATATATGCTAGTTATCTATTGATTAGTAGATTGATCTTTTGAGCTATGAATTATGCTCCTATTGTAGTCTCATAATGATGTATTAGGTTATTTTGGAGATGAATGGAATGAGAACCCATGCCTAAATTTTTATTGTCTTTGAATTGTGTTCCACCTCAAATTCACTTCAATGCACCCTATATTATTTCGCCAGATGTGGTCCATCATAATGCATATTATGTGTATCATTGTATCATTATGAGCCAAAATTGTGGTTATTTGTGTACCCATGTATTCTATCAGACCATGCTTAGATGATCTATGTCATAATGTGGGGCCTAGGCAGTATCTCCAAACCCCTTGTGGTTGGTCATAGCCCATCCTTTTAGTCCCCATTTCAAGATTGTACTTGCTCTTATGGCTTAGGCTGACTTCCCCTTGGTGGCATTATGTTGGCACCATGTTGTTCATTTCTGACCTAGGTTGATATGCGAGGTTCTTGGGATGGATCTACTAGGACACATGATCTAGGGGAACTTCTAGTCTCCCTCACTTCTTTGGATGTAATGTAAAAATGTTGCTCACATTGTTGTAAAGGTTGTCATACTTATTTAAAGCATGGTTAACTTATGCTTAAGCATGGACCCACATCTTATGTATATGTCACACTTTGGCCATGGAATTTTGGAGATGATTCTACAGATGCTCATACAATTTCACACTTCTCAAGGTAGTCTCGCAGATCTCAAGGTAGTTCATGTTTATCTGTATAATATCATTTATTATGTTAATATACTAGCTTAATTTATTATGAAATGTTATTTTCACTTATTGCATATAGTTAAAAGACTATAGTTGTGAGCCCACTATGGAAGAACTAAAGTATGAATTGAAGAAGTGTTATGAAAGAATGGTAGAATATTTGCATCCCATGCCTAGCATAATTAATTCCTAATTATGTGTTTATGTTTTAACTTATATATAGTTGGAATTATTCATTCATTATTGAAATATATTATATTCTTCCAAATTAATGATGACGATGGTGACTCAAAGAAATCTGAGAGTATTGACAACTATTTAACTTATATGTTTTTTATTGCATCTTTAAATGTTAACATTTTTTTTTAATTGAATCTGTATTCTTTTAAAATGTTTTTAGAGACTGAGGATGAGGAGGGTTCAATTTTTTTATGACAAATTCATTTATTTTCCTTGTACGTGTACATATTTTTTCATGCAGTGTTGTATACGAAGTTGACATTTCCCTAATGTGGTAGTGTACCACATGTTTATGATGCACATAAAAATACATGGTTATTTTATGATTTAATTTAAAATCTCATAATCGTGTTCATATATACATGGTTTTTTTATCCCATAGTGTGAAAGATTGAACGTTAGTGCAATAAAAGTTCTTAAGTATGTTTATGGATATATGGTTTTTTTCTCTGGTCATGGTGTGAAATTCATTTAATGTTAGTTGAAGGTCGCTTTAGTTGAAGGTATTTTTTTAATCTCTTTTTATATTTAATATAAAAATTTTAAATTGTTTTATGTTTTTATACATGATTTAATTAAAAAAGTAATCAAGTTGTACAATCATTAATTGAATCATTTAATCAAGTGTAAACATATTGAATCAACATATTGTATCTTTCTAAACAACCAAGAATTCACCTTGAAAAATAGTTAAACATTGTATGGCATTAAATGATTATAAGTTTTTTCAATCACAACCAAAAATAATGATTTTGTATAACAAGGATTAAACATCATATGNGAATCAACATATTGTATCTTTCTAAACAACCAAGAATTCACCTTGAAAAATAGTTAAACATTGTATGGCATTAAATGATTATAAGTTTTTTCAATCACAACCAAAAATAATGATTTTGTATAACAAGGATTAAACATCATATGGCATTTTTTACAAGTTCAATGTTACATTAAATAGTTGATCTTTGAAATTAAATTTTAAAGGAATAGATAAATCATTAATAATGGTAATCATTATTATTACTCATAGTACATTTTATAAATCAAACAACATCGACCAACCATGAAATCAAAGCACCAATAATTACACAATGTGCAACATAAAAACATCAAACAACGTCAACTAACCATATACATGATATGGAAAGGCTTAATATACATGAATGATAACATCAAAATCAATATATATGTCAAATAATGATCTCAAGTATACATGCCAACAATCAATATACATCTCAAATACATGGGAATATTGCTAGGTCAGTAAGTAGTACATTAGTATGTGGACCAATAGGTGGATTTGTAGGTGGAAATTAGGTGGAGAAGCAGGAGCTAATGGTGGTGCACGTGGAGGAGGAAGTGGATGAGGAGATGGAGGAGGAGCATCCTCAAACATCTCATCATCTAAAGACAAAGAAGATGGACAATCATGTATGGTAGCACATCACTTATCAACCCTAACCCTCTAGGGTGCCACATGGATACTAAAAATATGACAAAACAATAATGTCATATCTCAAGGAACAGTTGTAAAGATCCTCACAAGCTCAAAAAATTGCATGACCACTCTAGGTCCAATTGGTTGGACTACATATCCAGTGATCAAAGTACATAAATGATCAATGACTTGGAAACAATAATCGAGATATGGGTGAATATGGTGCATGCCAAGTCTCCACTCCTAAGTTTACGCATTAGTCTCAACCATATTTATATCAAGCTAAGGAGGAGGCCCCTCACCACCATATGGGCCAATATCTACAAAATAGTAGACAATAATTAGAAAATTCAAACAAAATCTCATAATCTATCATATGTGCATTAAATGCAACAAAAAATTATGCAACTAGACTAATCAAAACATCACGATAATATTACCTAACATACCAATGACATCCTCACCCACATCACTAGACAAGAACTCCAATAAACCCCTCTTGGGAAACATTTGGCCCCACATGTGCATATGCATCTTAGTCATCTACCTAGGAGGGTGGATGTGAAATGACAACTAAGTTGTCGAAAACCTCTAAAAAACATAAACAAAATAGCTATGAAGCAAAGGAGAAGATATGTCTCCCATCCAACACACCACAACATCTATCCAAATCAATATGAGATTGTTGTGGTAAATTAACAAACCATCTGATCAGTCTAGGTCATTGAATAAGGCTATCCACATGCATCATAAGGTAATGTATGCCACACCCATCAATAGTATGGTGTGCTAGTACAATGATGTTAAGATGTAATCACCTAAACTCCTTTGTTGCAAAATAATGCAATCGTAGTGACTCCTTAGTAATCTGGAACTTACTGGGCTCAATAATCTCTTGACTAGCATATCCTTTGTTGCATATGCTAGTTGGTTCTCTCAGGAAACACTAGGCACACATGG
This sequence comes from Picea sitchensis, assembly GCA_010110895.2. Taxonomy (NCBI): domain Eukaryota; kingdom Viridiplantae; phylum Streptophyta; class Pinopsida; order Pinales; family Pinaceae; genus Picea; species Picea sitchensis. Next base: position 2,280 of record SNQJ01S0212306.1, on the reverse strand, counting down.
GAAATGGGGAAAATATCCTCCCCTCCTATATAGGTTGGTGATGAAATATATGTCCTCCTCTATGTTGGTACCATGGATCACGAGCAACCTTGAATGCTTGTCTACAATGATTCCAATGATGAATTAATTGACACAATAAATCAGTGTTTCCCTTGAGGGATTTATCCTCCTCAAAAAACTTGAGGAGGAGAACATCACTTAAAAGGAGGCGAGTCTCAACAGTAATTGGACGAGGAAATGAATCCCTCTCCCTCTCCTAGTCCTCACAAACAAATACAAAGTTATACGTGTTACTATTGTAGTTGTCTCTAATTCATAGAAACCTCATTAGGAAATTATAGATACAAAATATACAATCTTTATTAAATTACCATTTATAATATTCACTCAATATTAAATGTTAAATTTGGTGCAATAAAAATGGATAAAAAACTCTAGTGCACATATTTTACTTGAACACATCTCTAGTGCATCTATTTTGCTTCAGTGCACTGTCTCCAATGCACCTATTTTTTTTATAGCGCACTATCCTTTGTATTATCCCATGGTACACCACTAGCGGTGTGCTTGTAAGACACAACAACACCGTGAGGCCCTATTTTCTAAACCATCTCATCTCATAGTGAAAGTGATGTCTATGCCCCCCAATGCAGTGTGCTACTATTGTTTGGTAGCATCATGGCCCAGTGCACTGAGTCATCCCTAAATGCACAAATACATGCACTAAAGTTAAAAAACATTGAAACAAAACTCGATGTGTATCACTTTAATGCACACATCAGTGTGCTTAGTCACTAGTGCATCTGGTTATTGACAACAATGCACTTGGAAGAATTGGCAACACTGAACAAAGGTGATACTAGGCCATGTCAATGCACCACAAATGGAAAACAAATATAACGTGCTGATTTGGTGTGCCCACATGATCTCATAGCACCGTAGATGGTGTACCAAGTCATCCACTAATGCATCATTACTCGCATTAAAATGCAATGCACCGAAAAGTTTTTTGCAGCACATTGATGTCTATAAAATACATTGATGCATCTATTCCAACCACACACACTATCATCCCAATGCACATGTGACTTGCATTAAGCAGTGCACATATGTGGATGGGATAGCCCAAGAACAATCCTCCACGGTATCCTTTAACACACCAACTAGAGCAATAATTATGAGCGCTAACCATTTTCAAATACTTGGTGCACTTAGTGAGTAATGAAGCTTATAAATGCACTACACATCATTGCACAAAAAAATCGCAAGAAGCAACAATGGCATTTTTTTTAAATATGAAAAAGGGGAATTTACCTACAAAATGGAAAAATAAAATAAAATAGTGAAAATGGAAATTAAGTTGTAGAAAAGAAATTACCTAGTATGGTCTCCATCGGAATGGCATGGTTGCCATAGAAAATCACAAATTAAATCTAGGGCATCTTTGGGAAAAAAAAATTAGAAATGAAATAAAATCCATTGTGATAAAAGACGGTTGGCAAAACCAAACAATTTGAAAGCAAGGGACAATGGGATGCTCATAGAAGGACAAGCTTGAAAGCATTAGAAGCATTGGTGGATAGTAAATATGAGAAATTGGTTTGGTGATTTTTTTCAATTTAACCTTACCATGATGCACTTGGTATCCTCCCTCAATATTGCGGTTATAGGTTTAGTGTCCACCACAATGTAATTTTTTAATTTTTTTTAAATAGCTTGTTTTGTAAAATTTAAATGCAATTTCATATTTTTTCAAAATTTAACCTTATAATAGTGCATCTTGTATCCAAACACATTGGGGCATATGTATATAGGAACTCCCAGGTGATTATAGGTTTATTGTGTATCACAGAGCAAGTGTTCTAAAAATAACATATTTTACAAAATTTAAGCATGGTTTTGTAATTTTTTTAACCCTAAAACAATGTACCTTGTATCCAAATGAACTGGGGTGTATGTATCTACATTAGTATAATTGGGTATTTATAGATTAGTGTGCACCATCGAGGCACACTAGGGTAGTTATACATTAATGTGCATCACGAAGCATTTGTTTTTAAAATAGTTTATTTTACAAAATTAAAGCATGGTTTGTTTTTTTTTTGTTTTTTTTTAACCCTAGAACAATGCACCTTGTACCTAGATGCATCAGTGCGTATGTATATGGGTGCATCAAGGTAGTTATAGATTTAGTTCTCACCATGGAGCTCTGTATTGTAATTTTATTTTATTTAACCATGTTGTGGTGTGCCTTGTATCTAGTCACATTGGTGCATATTT
>SNQJ01S0212303.1:9264-25093 GCA_010110895.2 Picea sitchensis | reverse complement strand
TCAGCACATGGTTTTTGCCGATGGTTTTCTATTTCCAGTTAAGGAATTAGGTTTTTGGACTAATCCAGGTCATCGAGTTAGAGTTTTGGATGCCGCTGGCTCCTATATGTATATTGTATTATAAACAATGTATCACTATGAATAATATAGAATATGATGGTTTTACCGGTTTGGGTTTCTAGGGGAAAAATCTCTGTGTAATGTTTGTATTTGCCATTGTATCTTTTCTGTTCTTTTTCTAAATATCTATTTGTAGTAGATATTGTACAAGGTTAGAATTTACAAAAGCATTGATTATAAGATTGATAAAAGAGGCACATGAGATTCTACTATTATCGGCTAACCAGGTAGCATTAAATTTATTTAAGGGAAGCTAGTCATGTATGTATTTTATAAATTTATGATGTATAATTATTGAAGGGAATTTAGGTAAGAATTCCCTCAGCCAGAGTTATTTTTATAAAATCAAATTATTGTATTATTTGAATGCATTAATGGGAATAAGATACCACTAGGTGTGGTAAAGGTTGGAGGCATGTAATAATTATCAAATCTTTTTATCTTTTGAATGCATATAATGACATAGTAGCATGTCATGTTAATTTGTTATGAGGTAATAACTAAAGAAATAAATGGTATGACACTCTTATAGGAATGGATGCCCGAAAAGCTAGTCATGTATGAGACCATGACATGTTTGGTTACAAAAAGAATTGGTCATGGAAAGGCTATGTACCACACAAATATCCAATGAACTTCCTACTTCTAAATAATGTTTGGACTGCAACCATTTTGCTAAAACTAATGAAAACTACATAATTATATTGTTGGTGTAGTGTTTGGGTAAAAAAGGAAGGCATCCAAATAGTTGAACAGGCAATAGGAAGTGTATGGAAAACTTTTCAGGGCATTGGCCAGACTTTCGAATTTACCAATGGTGAGATACATGACTTAGATATAGAATATTCTGAAAATCAATACAAAGGTGCATTGACTATATATGCATTGAGAGTTGCATGCATGAAAAGTAAGTGGTAAAGTTTGACTTATGCATGATAGAATTGTTATACTTGAATGCATTTGTTGAATGTGTTTTGTTGAATGCATGCATATATGTTATTTAATGGAAATAATTTTACTAACATCTAAAATGTTACAACTATTGCTAACTCATGGAGTTGAGAACATTTCAGGAGTTGTTAGACATTGCAACAAGAAATTTGCATGTCAAGTAGTCACATGAGAATTGACTACAAAAAATTTATGTTAAGGAAACAAAGTAATAATTGCTAGGAAAATGAAAGTATAATTGTTGAAAATGCATATGCAAAGAATGATAATTCATTCTATTTAATAAATTTCTTGATTGTTGTGATTGAATTGTTAAGTGTAGAGAATTATAAGATCACTTTGTAAGTGGTTGGTACATATTGTAATGAAAATATATTGTACAGGAAATATTGCTAATCTGTTGGTTGAATGTAAGATGAAATCATAGCAGGAAAATTGGTATTCAATATGGTGTTTCTGAAATCCATAAGAAATATTGCATCCTACTCTTGCGACAACCATGTAAATTTTGAGATAAAATTTCATATTTTGGAGAAAAGTTGAATTTCTTATGAAATAAATTTGAGTCTCTAAATGAATTTTTGTTTTATATAATTTTCTCTCATAATAAATTTATGTGTGTGATACATATGAGATAATATTGATTAAGTTTGAAATGTTTGGGAAGAACAACTACTGTTGGAGACACTGGATCCCTATAAATGTAGAACCTTGGTGGGGCTCTAGTAATGAGTTGGTGCTCTCCTTGTGTGTGAAATCATTGGAAAGATGGATCATTGAGGGAATGTGTAGCAATGAAGCGATCTTGAGCCTAGAAGTGTGAGTGCAACAAGGAAGAGGAAACTCAAGGATGCTTATGGCATGATGCTAACTAAGATAGATCTAGCTGGTAGCACCCATGAAGTCCAAGACCCGAAATTGATATTCAACTCGTTGTTTTTAACTAGGCAATAATTTGATGATCAAGTTGAGATCTATAAAAGACCGTCATTTGAAAATTTCTATGGTATTCTTGAATATGGTGAAGAGGACATGAAAAAATGGCTAGTTGATTATTCGATTAAAAACCAAGATATTGAAGAAGCATTGCACAACCTCTCTATTGATCTAAGGGACTTGGAAAATGAATTCTTCAGTATTAAATACGGCATGAAATCAACGTGGCACCCATGAGGAGCTATGTCAAGGAGTGGTTCAAAAAGGTTGTCGACAAGATTTCCAATGAAGGGAAAAGGACGCTTGAGATGGTTCATATAACCGTCGAGGAAATCCATAAAAGGACATTAGCGAGCAAATGACAAGGTATGGGATACCATCATAGTAAGTTCATAATGATCACATTCTTATGTATTTTTCAATGTCTTCATCCAGTTACTCTACCTCTTTAAATAGAAAGGTTTAACTGAGGACTGACAATTTTGTATTTCTTCTTGCCAGGCCTTGCTTCCTTCCATCGCCGACTTTCTTATTTCTACAAGCTTGATTCTTATACATATTTTCTTTATGGTCCGCAGGAGCCCCAATCCCAATCATTATGGCAAACACATTTAAATTTCAGAGAATATGTGCTGAACTATATATTTTTTTACAAATTCCAAGAGAGTTATTTTGGGAAATAATCTCAACTGTATTTTGTAACCCAGTTTATATGAATATAAAATATTTGAGGTTGTTGTATGGCGTTTTTCAATGTTTAATATTGTTTTTGTTATTATTATTTTTTTTTAAATTGACTCATTTTCCTGTACAACTATTGATAGATGAATTCAACCTCTTTCTACAAGAATTTAAGACACTCTTTGATCCATAGTTAAAAATGCACGCTAAGATTTTTTTCCCCTACCCAGTACTTCGATTTAAATAAAAGATATTCTATTCGCTCCTTACATTTTACATGGAAGAATAATTTATGATAGGACATAGTTTTGTGGAGCCCACCCTATACTTAAGAAGGAAATGGGTAGGATTTTCTTGCTTTCATTCTTCGGGGCCCTAGAAATAGAGTCAATGAATGACTCTATTTCAACATGGAAACTCGGGTGTTGACGTCATGTTCCTGTTTAATATTGTGCATATATTACAGCTTATTATATTTGAGAATATGCTTGCATGTAAAAAATTTACGTCATATATTTTTTTGTCTATATTGCTTATGGGTTTGCGCAAAATTTGCGAGCCGAAAAAACCCTACAAATTGGAACATGGTTTACATTTGGACCACAAATAATCTATTAAGATAAATTAATATGAATACTATTCGAATAAATATAAACAGATTCTCTTTAAACTTGAAACTGACTTTGTCAACCTCCAAGTATATTACATAGCTGAGACTAAATGGTCATTTCTCCCTTTCTTTTCCCTCCTCTATACTTACCCCTTTTCCCCTTGTCTTCTTCCCCTATATTACCCTTTTTGGTTATATATTTAGTCACATTTCTATGATTGCGGGTTCCTGGGTTGGCAGACTGGAATATGCTCATCTCCATCTATATCGTCAGATCATGAGCCTCACCGACCACCATCCCTTTCAATAATTAGCCAATTATCTGACCGTGGGGTCCTGAGTTAGCTCATCTCCATCTATATCATCACATCATGAGCCCGACCGACCGTTGTCCCTTTCAATACTTAGCCAATTATCTGACAACATGGTCCCAGGTTAGCACTATAGAACTCTTATGCCTCATGTTCCATCATATACATATTGCACCAAAAACTTTTGTGATCTACAATTCAACTCCAGACTCCTCCAACTCGCAAGCTTCATTATACCCGAGTTCACAAAAGTTTAAAACCATTTATTGCTCCCTTCCATCCCCGCCACATTTGCACCCTTCCCAATGCACATTCATTATGATTTTACTAGTAACAACTCACCACATAGGTTTGAAAATATTGGCATTAATAAACGAACAGTAGATGTTGTTGTGTGAGATACTTACCCATTTTTCCATTTTCTTCTTCTCCTCTAATATCTCTTTCTGGTTCTATACTTAGTTGCCTTTCTATGATCGCAGGTTCCTGGGTTGGAAAACTAATAGATCCTCATATCCATCTATATCCTCACATCACGAGTCTGATCGAACGCCATTCCTTTCCATACTTAGCCAATTTTATGGCAATGGTTTCTGGGGTTGGTGCTATTGAATTCTGATACCGCTTGTTCTGTGATATATGATGCAGGACGAGAAAAATACGTGACCACCACCTCGCGTTCTCCTGCTCACAGGATCGATCTAAATTCCCCTTTGAGACGAAGAGGCTCTTTCAATTCCTCCGTGGAATCTCTACTAAAAACCCGATCCACAGGTCCTTTATCTCACCTGCACGGCCTTCTGCACTAAGTCATGAGCTTCCCCGACTCAATTTCGGGTTTTGGGGTTTCCTAATGCCTGATGTCGAGAGTTCCCTATCCTCACGGATTCCCGATCTCCGATTTGTCGATGCGCTCCCTTCCGCCTTAGCCCTTTCTGGCTATGCTCTGGTCCATGCGACCTCCTCTTATATGACCGCAGTCATACTCCTTGTCGGGATTCAGGGTTTCGCGATCCTCGATGTCACGAACCTCTGTCCCCACAATCTCCCAATCTCCGATGAGTAAATTCACCGATGCACCTTTTAGGCATTAGCCCTCCTGGCTATACTCCTAGCTCATATGACCGTTATCCCCGTGACTGCAGTCTTACATCTCGTCGGGGTTTCAGACATCGCAATGCCGAAATACATAAAAATTGTGCCCATGGGATTCCCGATATCCCGATGCGCGATCTTTCGATGTGGCTCTCCTATAGAGACTTTTGTACCCTCTTCTCTGTGCTAAGAGTTAAACCATGCGCAACTTCCTGCCAATCAAACGACTGGCGGGTATCTTGATCAGATCCGACGGTTCAGATTCGTCCTTCTTGTGCGGTCCTCCTGCTTCCTCCTGGACGTAGAAATCAATGATCCAGATCTTTTCCTCCCGTCAATCTGACGGCTGCTATGCTCCCTTCTGAGCTTTCACACTGTCTTCCTGCACTTGGAAGAGTTCCAATTTCTCAAAGGCCTCGACCTTCTCCTTTCTTCTCTGTGAACTCCTTTACCTGAGTTCTCACCTGCGTATGAAAACGTTATTCCTCCTAAGCTTTGCTCCTTTTGAATCCTCGATGAATTCTTGGACTTCTACACCTCTGCAGAGTCTTGCACACACAGTGCTATATCTCTTCTGAGCTCCTCAAACACTCAGACTCCCACGGGATTTTATCTTTGTTCCCTTCTCCCTCAGATGGAGAATACTTAGATTCCCTCCTGGCTATCCTCTGCTCAAGAAACCTCTTGCTGAGTCTGTAGGGTGTTCAACAACCCTGTGAATATCCCTCAACGGATTCTTCTTCAAATCATAGAACTCAAAGAGTTCTCTTCTCTTGTGCGTGTCTGCACACTTACTCAATGCCCACCTGACAGAGTATCTTCTCTCAGAACTTACAACAGTTCTGTCCTCCTTCTCCTGTGCACCTATGCACTCGCTCGATGCCCACCTGGAAGAGCTCTCAAAATCCTCAGTGATTCTGTTTCTTCTTGAACTCATAGCAGAGTTCCTCCAAATGCACCACCGTGCATATGCTCAATGCTCACCTGGCAAAGTATCTTCTCTCAGAACTCCCAACAGTTCTGTACTTCTTCTGTGCACCTATGCACCTGCTCAATGCCCACTTGGCAGAGCTTCACAGAACTCCTCAGAGCTTCTGTCTTCAACTGTGCCTTCTCCCACACAACCTTTCCTCCAAGGTGTTCAATAACCTTAAGGTATTTCTCTGAGTTGTTGATTCCATTTCTTGTGCCGCAGCACGTCTTTGTCTGAACCCGTAGAATTCAGAAGTGCTTCTGTGCACTGGTATTCAGAGACCGCAGTACTCTGTCATGCCCTCCTGGCATGAAACCACAAAGAACTTCAAACTTGGAAATCAAACACACTCCTACAAATGCAAACCTACAGCATACATCTACAGCATAATAGAACACTCACAGACATTCATATAACACACAGTAATGTAGGAAAAACTACTCTTTGTATTAAATATGGAAAATGCCTGTATTTACAAGGTGTTCCTGAGCACGGCCTGTAACAAGGTCTCGGCTCTTCTCTCTTCTTCTCTCTACTCGCAGATCATCACCCAACTAACTACTAAAGAGATACAATTCATCTTTTACATGAGGGGGCTCTTCGAGCACTTCCCTCCAACCTACCTACCCTATTCAATTGCATTGAACGGGCTGTCTAGTCTAGCATCTGGATCTAGATCTCAGCCTTACAAACATTAAAGGTCGATCTACCTAATGCCTTCACAAAGGCACCACTCTACAACTCACCAACTTAGACATTTAAATTACATTCAATTCAGATTTTAAATGAGGCTGCACCTCTCTTCAGCTTTGAATGCACATGCTCGACGTGGTTGGTTGGCTGGTTGGCTGACGTGGAGAGATGCTCCTGCATCATACTCCTCAGCTACAAAATTCATGAGCTCCTGCTCATGAGCTTCCCATCTCAGCTATGGGAATCCTCTTGGATCCCAAATCATTCTCTGGAGTTGTTCATCCGCTCCATTCTGCTGCTTCTTGCATTGTTGTTGCTCTTCTGCTCAATTTCTCCTCGCTGGCAGTTTCTGTTGATCCCAACATCAACCTTCTGATGTCTTCTATCACTTCATCCAGCTACTCCAGTGGCTGGCTCTGTTCATGCAGTCTCCCCAGCTGCAAATTTTTTTGGCTCATGGGCAAATCATCATGATCTCCCATGCTTTCTTCATCAGCTTCCAACTTCACCTGTTGGATGTGCACTCCCTGCACTTTCACCCTCTCTTCCAGGGTTTCAATTTACTCCCACAGATCAGAAAAACAAATGTTGTCTGCCCCTTCTTCTTCTGCTGCAAACTCCCATGTTGCAGTCCTTTCAGTCCCCTGGCTGAAAACACTGAGCCATTCCTCAGAATGCTCATCATCTTCTTCGTCTGCTTCTTCTACTGTCAGCTTCAGTGCTACAGCTTCCTCAAATTTCTAGCTGAAAGTGTTGAGACACTCCTCAGAATGCTCATTTTCCTCTCCGTCTGCTTCTCCTTGGGCAGTCTCAAACACCTGCTCCAATTCCTCCTTCTTGACAGTCTCAGCTGATTGTTCTTCTGTTGTTGCTGCATCTGCAATACAGACTTCTGCCTCCTCCTGGGCAAGTGGTAGGAATATTCCAATTCCCCCAATCATCAGAATATTATCCTGATCTTCCTCCTCTGTCAGCTGCACCTGCTGATCTAAATTCATCTCCGAGCTCATCTGCTCTGTCAGCTCCTTAGGATGATTCTGACTCACTTCTAAGTTCATGAGGCCCACAAATAGTCTCATCTGCTCATCCCTACCCACCTGGCAATATGGGATTCTTCCGATGCTCTCCTGGCAGATTATGAGATCAACCAATCCCATCTTCATCAGCAACCCTCGCTGAATTGAACTCACCTCCGAGTCCATGAGACTTTTAGATAGTCTTGAATTCTCATCTCTGCCCACCTGGCAATCCGAGATGCTTCCGCTGCCCTCCTGGCAGTCTTCGAGATCCCGCAGTGACCTCATATCATTGCCCAGCTGACAATGTGAAATTCCTTGGTTGTCCTCATGACAATCTCTAAGATCCCGCAGCGATCTTATTTCGTTGCCCACCTGGAAAATTGGAATTTCTTCTCTGCCCTCCTGGCAGTTCTTGAGATCTTCAGTCGACCCCAATTCATTCTCTGCATCATTGAGACCTCTCCCAGTCTCTGGTTCACATATCTGAACCATTTCCTCTTCTGGTCCATTCAGGTTTTCAACATACCTCAACCACTCTTTTAACAGCCTATGTTGTCTTCTGACCATCAACTCCTTGACTGGCCATTTTACCTTTGGCTCCTTCATGGGCCATTCATATACCCATCTCGGCTTTTCTTTCTGCCACATCTACAGTTTGAGATTTTCCATGTCTACCCTTATTTCATAGAGCTCTTTATCCATTTCTGAAGCTTTTCTGCCTTGCTCTTCTTCCCAGCATGCCTATGGTCTTCAGTAACCATGGTTTTGTCTAAGTCTGCTCTCCTAGCAAACCTATTGTTGTCACTCCGCACTAAGAGTGTTTCCAGCTTCATCCTACAGTCTCCCTGACTATCTTCTCGATTGTTGCCTACCTGCAAACAATCACCACAGAGTCCCCAACGCTCTGTCTTCTCCCTTCTTGCTTCACCTGAAATATACAGATGAAATCAAGCTCTGATACCACTTGACGCAGGATGAGAAAAATACGCGACCACCACCTCGCGCTCTCCTGCTCACAGGATCGATCTAAATTCCCCTTTGAGCCGAAGTGGCTCTTTCGATTCCTCCGTGGAATCTCTGCTAAAAACTCGATCCACAGGTCCTTTATATCACCTTCACGGCCTTCTACACTAAGCCGTGAGCTTCCCCGACTCAATTTCGGACTTCGGGGTTTCCTAATGCCCAATGTCGAGAGTTCCCTGTCCTCACAGATTCCCGATCTCCAATTTTCCGATGCGCTCCCTTCCGCCTTAGCCCTTTCTGGCTATGCTTTGGTCCATGCGACCTCCTCTTATATGACCGCATTCATACTCCTTATTGAGATTCGGGGTTTCACGATCCTCGATGTCATGAACCTCTATCACCACAATCTCCCGATCTATGATCAGTAAATTCACCGATGCGCCTTTTACGCATTAGCCCTCCTGGCTATACTCCTGGCTCATATGATTGTTATCCCCGTGACCGCAGTCTTACATCTCATCGGGGTTTCAGACATCGCAATGCCGAAATACATAAAACTTGTGCCCACGGGATTCCCGATATCCCGATGCGCGATCTTCCGATGTGGCTCTCCTATCAGGACTTTTGTACCCGCTTCTCTGCGCTAAGAGTTAAACCATGCGCAACTCCCTGCCAATCAAACGGCTGGCGGGTATCTTGATCAGATCCGACGGTTCAGATCTGTCCTTCTTGTGCGCTCCTCCTGCTTCCTCCTAGACGTAGAAATCAACGGTCCAGATCTTTTCCTCCCGTCAATCTGACGGTTGCTGTGCTCCCTCCTGAGCTTGCACACTGTCTTCCTGCACTTGGAAGAGTTCTAATTTCTCAAAGGCCTCGACCTTCACCTTTCTTCTCTACGAACTCCTTTACCTGAGTTCTCGCCTGCGTATGAAAACGTTGTTCCTCCTGATCTTTTCTCCTTTCGAATCCTCGATGAATTCTTGGACTTCTACACCTCTGCAGAGTCTTTACACACACACAGTGTTATATCTCTTCTGATCTCCTCAAACACTCAGACTCCCATGGGATTTTATCTTTCTTCCCTTCTCCCTCAGATGGAGAATACTTAGATGCCCTCCTGGCTATCCTCTGCTCAAGCAACCTCTTGCTGAGTCTGCAGGGTGTTCAACAACCCTGTGAAGATCCCTCAACGGATTCTTCTTCAAATCACAAAACTCAAAGAGTTCTCTTCTCCTGTGCCTGTCTGCACACTTACTCAATGCCCACCTGGCAGAGTATCTTCTCTCAGAACTTCCAGCAGTTCTTTCCTCCTTCTCCTGTGCACCTATGCACTTGCTCGATGCCCACCTGGTAGAGCTCTCAAAAACCTCAGTGATTCTGTTTCTTCTTGATCTCACAGCAGAGTTCCTCCAAATGCACCACCATGCATATGCTCAATGCCCATCTGGCAAAGTATCTTCTCTCAGAACTCCCAACAGTTTTGTACTTCTTCGATGCACCTATGCACCTGCTCAATTCCCACTTGGCAGAGCTTCACAGAACTCCTCAGAGCTTCTGTCTGCAATTGTGCCTTCTCCCACACAGCGTTGCCTCCAAGGTGTTCAACAACCTTGAGGTCTTTCTCTGAGTTGTTGATTCCATTTCTTGTGCCGCAACACGTCTTTGTCTGAACCCGCAGAATTCAGAAGTGCTTCTGTGCACTGGTATTCAGAGACCACAGTACTCTGTCATGCCCTCCTGGCATGAAACCACAAAGAACTTCAAGCCTGGAAATCAAACACACTCCTTCAAATGCAAACCTACAACATACATCTACAGCATAATAGAACACTCACAGACATTCACATAACACACAGTAATGCAGGAAAAACTGCTCTTTGTATTAAATATGGAAAATGCCTATATTTAAAAAGTGTTCCTGAGCATGGCCTGTAACAAGGTCTCAGCTCTTCTCTCTTCTGCTCTCTACTCGTAGATCATCACCCAACTAACTACTAAAGAGATACAATTCATCTTTTACATGAGGGGGCTCTTTTAGCACTTCCATCCAACCTACCTACCCTATTCAATTGAATTGAATGGGCTATCTAGTCCAGCATCGGGATCTAGATCTCAGCCTTACAAACATTAAAGGCCGATCTACCTAATGCCTGCACAAAGGCACCGCTCTACAACTCACCAGCTTAGACATTTAAATTACATTCAATTCAGATTTTAAATGAGGCTGCACCTCTCTTCATCTTTGAATGCACGTGCTCGACATGGCTGGTTGGATGGTTGGCTGACGTGGAGAGATGCTCCTGCATCAATATACATCTTGCACCCAAAACTTTTGTGATCTACAATTCGACCCCAGACTCCTTGAACTTGCAAGCTTCACTCTACCTAGGTTCACAAAAGTTTCAAAGCATCTATCTCTCCCTTCCATCCCCACCATCTTCATGCCCTTCCCAATGCACATTAATTATGCTTTTACTAGTGACAACTCAACACAATGGTACAACTTAATTGGCATTAATAAGCAAAAACCTCAAGGACATCTCCCATTAACACGCATTAAACTGCCATTTACAGGAGTCTGACCGACCATTGTTCATTTCCATACTTAGCCAATTTTATGGCTGTCGGTTCCCGGGTTGGTGCTATCGAACTATCATTCCTCGTGTTCTGTGATATACATCTTGCACCCAAAAATTTTGTGATCTACAATTCCACCCCAGGATCCTCCAACTCACATGCTTCACTCTACCTGGGTTCACAAAAAGTTTCAAATCATTTATCGCTCCTTTCCATCCCCACCACCTTGGTGCCCTTCCCAATTCACATTAATTATGCTTTGATTAGTGACAACTCACCTCACCGGTTTGAAAAGATTGGCATGAATAAGCGAAAACCTCAAGGACATCTCCCATTAAAACGCATTAAACCATGATTTATGTGAGATTATATTATTAGATATCTTATTCACATGTTACATTTCATATTTCTTTATTGGAAGATTCTATTTTATATTAATTACTTTACTCCTGCCATGTATTTCTCGGTAGATTCTTTTACAATAATTGTAAATTAAGATATAAGTTATATCTTAAATTAGTATTCAATGAAATTTCAACATAGGTTTTAATATTTAAATTTTTTTTATCATTTCATTTCTAAAAAAAAATTGAACACAACTTTTTAACATTTGATTTTTTTCTTTAATTCTCATTTAATTTTACATATTTCAAATTTCATATGCTTATTGTTAAAGATCTATTCTAATTGCCCATTACTTACCATATTGTTAATTTCTAATTTTTTTAACAATATTCCTCATCTCTCCCCATCTTCCAATAATCATCATCATCAATAATTATAAGGTGCCAACTATCATCTCCATTTCCAAATCTACTTGGCAGCGACTAAGATGCCACGCAACAACCCAATCGTCTGAAATGACCAATAACACAATCTACGAAATCAACCTCCCTATTATCGAATCAACAAAGATGAATATTATGACTATAAAATGATGATTTTGCAACAAAGGGACTTGTTTGAGACAATTCCCGCTTACGAAAATTTCCCTCTGCTTTTCTATTTTCCCACTCTCATTTATCCTTTTATTTTCCATCTTCTATACTTAACTGAATTCCTCTTTCTTTTTCCCCTCTACTTTCACTTTCAGGTTACTTAATCATTTTTTTTTTAAATGTCTAACTGTGCAGGTTGGTGGACTCACGAGTTCACATTTTTACTCATACTTTTATATCATGGCTCCAACCGACTGCTTCCCCATTCCATACGTAGCCAATTTTTTTATCATGGATTCTCGAGCAAGAAAGCTCTAGATTTCACTTCCATTGTTTCGTGACCTACAAATAGCACCCAGACCTCCGCGATATACAAATTGACTGTCAGACTCCCACATCATCCCCTCTTCCGTGTTACTCATTTTTCACTCAAAAATTCTGAGCCATACAATTTGACCGTCGGGGCCTCATGTCTCCTATGGAACCCTTGTCACCCTTGTCACCCTATTTTGGATCCTCTATTTGGCAGGTTCATGAAATCTCCAATTCCTAGACATTGTTTCTTGTTCCCTCCACTTTCGTACTTTTTTCCAAATATGCAACAACCATAAATATTGTCATTAATAAGAAAAAGTATCGAGGAGATAGTCACACTGACTATCCCTACACAACTTGTCCAGAAACATGCATAAAATATCTTTCTAGGTAATGGGATATCTATTACAAATTTAAATATATTAATGAAAATGAGTTCGAACTACCGTTTCCCTATTCCATACTTGGACACTTTTTTGATTGAAGGTTCTCGGATAGGCAGGCTCAAGATTGCATTTCCAATGTTCCGTGACTTGCAAACAATACCCGGAGTTCTGCGATATACAGATTGATCGTTCAATTGGCCCATCATGCCCTCTTCCATGTTAGGAAATTTGCACTCAAAACTTTCGAGACATACAATTTTACCGTTGGGCCATCACCTCTGTTGGTTATACATTGTAACCCTATTTTGAAGCTCGACCGACCACTTTCGATAATTAGCCATTCCTTAATTGTTGTTGCCCATTCCCACCACTTTCGTACTTCTTTATGAATATGAAATTAGTAAGCTTTAATGATAACAAGTTGTCATGCAGGAACCGTGAATATTTACATTAATGAGCGAAAGGCTCAAGGAGATCTCCCAGTATTCCGTGATATACAAATTGACTGTTGGACTCCCACATCATCCCCTCTTTTGTGTTACACATTTTGCACTCAAAATTTATGAAACATACAATTTTACCATTGAGGCGTCGCATATCCTAGGGAACCCTTGTCATCCTATTTTGAATCTTGTTTGACCGCTTTCCATACTTTCCCATTTCTTGGAATATTTCACGGATCCTCGGGTTGGCGGGTTCATGAAATATCCAATTCCTAGTCATTGTTTCTTGTGCCCGTCACCTTCGCACTTCTTTCCAAGTATGCAACAACTAAGGTTTAATGCTAACAGTTTATCATGCAACAACTGTAAACATCGTCATTAATAAGCAAAAGGATTGATAAGACAGTCACATTGACTATCGCTACACAACTTGTCTAGAAACATGCAGAAAATATCTTGCCAAGTAATGGGATATCTATTACAAATTTCAATATATTAGTGAAAATGAGTTCGACCTACCGTTTCCTTATTCCATACTTAGCCACTTTTTTGATTGAGGGTTCTTGGATAGGCAGGCTCATGATTGCACTTCCAATGTTTTGTGACCTGCAAACAGAATCTGAAGTTTCACGATATACAAATTGACCACTGGGCTGCCCCATCATACCCTCTTCCATGTTAGGCGTTTTTCACTCAAAAATTTTGAGACATACAATTTGACTGTTGGGCCCTCACCTCTCCTGGTTATACCTTTTAACCCTATTTTGAAGCCCGACCGACCGCTTTCAATAATTATCCATTCCTTAATTTCTCTTCCTTGTCCCTGCCACCTTAGTACTTCTTTCTATATATGCAATTAGTAATCTTTAATGTTAACATCTTGTCATGCATGAACGGTAAAGATTGTCTTTAATGAGTGAAACACTAGAGGATATCTCCCATTAATATGCATTAAGCCAAGTTTTGCGGAGGGTTATATTGTCCCTTCTGATTTTTCATCTTAAACAACATAGAATGTCTTTCGCAGGTCATCGGGTTCATGAAATATCCAATCCTTAATTGCTCTTCGTCGTACCCGCCACCTTCGCAATTATAAGTATGCAATTACTAGTATTTAATGCAAACAACTCATCATGCAACAACCATCGAGATTGTCATTAATGAGCATAAGGATCAAGGAGATATCCCATTCACACGCATTGGACCAAGATTTGTAGAGGGTTATATTATCCCTTCCAACTATTCATTTCAAACATTGTTTGGAGAAAAAAAACGTTCTTGTAAACTTATGGTAGCAACTCAAAATCAATTATGTGGAGATACAATGAACATCTTTGGGCGTGAGGACTAGAAATTTGAGTGGTCCAGGGAATACTCTTACTATTCATCTTGTTCCGCCCAGAATGAAGTAATTTGGACGTATGGAATTTCTCATGCAGGTTGTGTCCCTGAAGTTTTTGACTATAAGGAGGTGGTCTCTTGGTGCGCCAAAAAATATATTTCAAGTCGAAGTCAACATTGGTCTCTTCCTCAAGATGTTAAGATTGCCAGAGTCAACATTGACCTTCAGAGGACAAGACTGCAAGCAGTTCCTAAAAAAGCATGATAACAGGTTGGACCAATTACCCGAGTTCCTGGAAGACCCGACAATAGTTCCTAAAGATATCACAAAGTTGTAGGTTAGTTCTTTTAGAAATCCATTCTGGGAAATTGCTTGGTTGTTTACAAGAATAACGGGACATGAATCCACATCAAGCATTTCCTGCATGGTTCTTTATATTTTGTATTTCATAGTCAATGAACAATCCATTTTTTATTGAGGGAAGCTAACTTTCATTGAAATATGTTCCCAATTGTCATGATTCAAAGAAGAGAAGAAATTTTATATGTCATCCTACTTGGTTTTCGCTATAGCGCATTGATGTCCATTTCCAAAATTGTCTCTGTCCAAGAAGGTAAACTATGAATTCGACCGAGTAACCTTCTGGTACTAGGCCTTGTGGAGGCACAATTCCTCCCATTTTTTTTATGAGTTTTTTAATGACTTTGTCTTGGTTTTCAAAGATTTATTATTAGAAAAGGATGCTCCCTAGATGTCTGACTAGGAAACCAAGTTTTTGGACAGGAAGGGGACTGATCCAGATTTTATGAGTAGAACGAAATGAACATAGATTATTAATAGGTTCTTAACACAAAATAACAAAGATATAGTAAAACTGGTTTTCTATTCAATAACGAAATAAGCTGAAACTGTAAAATGCAGCGGAAACAAGCTTGCTGGAATGGTGGCGGCTTATCTCTGAGAAGAGATGTGACGACAACGTGCATTCGCAAGAAGCAGGTTACAATGAGGCTCTAAAGGCCTTTTTAAAATAATAAAGAATGCCAAAATCCCTAGACATCCAAAAACCTAACCCTAGGAGATGAAGCGCCAAAAGTCATGTGGGCCCCGTTTGGGTAAGTTAGTACATCAACTTTTCGTGGTCTTAACTTTTGCATACGATCTCCGTTTTAGGCGTGTGATAGTCCGTTGGAAAGGTATCATCGAGGAAATTAATTTTGGGGGCTCAATAATTCCTTCAAATCTAATTGAGGAGCTCGATCCTGAAAAACCTTCATTTAGGCCCTCAAAATGGCCCCGGAAGTTAAAACTGCTAAAAATAGTAAATTGCCAAAATTGTTAGAAAAATGTTTTGAGCCAGTTGGAAAAGGTGGGTGGCCACCGATATCCATTTTGGATCAATCCTCCCTCCTTAGGAAGCAATGGTATCCATTGCGTTGAGGTCCCCCATCAGATGAGGAAATTTCTGCTCAACTT
>SNQJ01S0212302.1:4638-15829 GCA_010110895.2 Picea sitchensis | reverse complement strand
GAGCTTCCCTCAGGTTGGAGCCTGAGAAACTAGGGGGTTGGAGCCTCCTTCTAGTTGCAGCTGGAAAACAAAAGAAGTTGGTGCTTCCAATGAATGTAATTCTTCAAGACATATAAGAAAAAACATTATGTGGTTTTCTCCCGATTTGGGTTTCCATGTAAAACACTAGTGTACTGTGTATGTGTATGATTGTTCATTTTTTCATTGCTTATTTACTCTGCAGTTATTGGATGATAATGCTTCATTGATATAACACTTGGATTATATGGTTAAAAGGGATTAAATTGCTCTATTATTGATTCACCCCCCCTCTCAGTAATCCAACAGAGTGGCCTTCACATCCATCAACTTCCTTGATAAGTCTAAGTTTCCCTTGTGGTATCATGGTCTAGAACATAGTTGTAGTGAGGACTAGTGCAACTAAGCCTATGGTTGGATGGAAAAACACTCACCACGTAACACATGTATTTCCCCCATCCTGTAAACATAATTATATTTTGCTAAAATACTATGGACAAACCTGTTATGATGAAAATATTTACATTATTAATGTAAAAAGGAAAATGTTGAAAAACTCTTGAAGGGGATTTCCTATATAGGTTATGATACTATGAGAAGGAAACAGTGAATAAATTTCCCTTGCCAATTTAAAATTCAAGAAAAATACAGATTGCCCATTTTTCTAGAATTGTAGTTAATGGAGGAGGTTGGTAGTTGAACTATCATCTTCCCACAATTATGAAAGGGAATGGGGGTTGTACCAAAAATTCCTTGCCTCAGAAGCATATGAAGAAAAGTACCCATCTAGATGATTCTGGGCTGACGCACGAATTGGGGGATTTGACCCACAAAATCTTGTTGAAGAAGGCAAGAGACAAGGAAAAATCATGAGCAGAGAAGAGGAAGAGGACACATGAATGGGTCTGAGGACCAATAGAGAAGAAGAGAGAGCACACAAGGCTCTCTAGTTCTGAGGAAAAGAACTGAGAACTAAGTTGTTTTGGTTACAGGAGTTCTTGGACAATGTTTTCTAATCAAGATGATAAACGAAGTTGCAGTGATTGAGTGAAAAATCCTAGCAGGCTCCCTTGCTTGGTGGATGGAAAATTGGACTGCTAGGTTTCTGTGGAAAAAGGATAGTAACATTTGTCCCTTATTGTTGCTGAGATCAAGCATAATCCCTCTCATGGCATCATGATCTTACTAGGGGGTGGCTAGTGGAGGAATACTCCAAGAGAAACTGTGCCTATGGTTGGGTGGAAAAGGGAACCCCTTTCAGTAGTTGCCAACTAATTTCCAATTTCAAATAAGTGTGACTCTGATTTTTTATGTTGTCTTGGTTGTTTTGTTGTAATATGCATTTTGTTCTTGATATAAACAATGGAAAAATATTTTACCTTGCTTGAAAGGTAGAATTTGTGGCTCTGGTGGCTTAGCGGCCTGGAAAATTGGAAGCAAAGATTGAATATCATATTTTGTAGATGGTTTTCTTCCTACCTCTGTTTAGAGAAGGATAATTGTTAGTAATGAGTTTTAAATGAATTTGGAATCATAAGACTTTGACCCCTGTGTTGGTTGGAAAGTCCTCAAGGGAATATCTACGGACCAAACCTGGAAATATAGAGTCGGGGAAAACTCTATGGGATAAGTCTGAACCTGTAAATCCCTCAGATTTATTGTTTTTCTATTACATGATTTGGATTTTGAAGTGAAAGACACTTCCTTCAAACCATTCTCCCTAGTAACCAGAGGCTTAAGTCTGCAACCTTAACCAAATCTCGGATAAGATCTGAGAGTGTATCCCTCGGGGGCTTGTCAAAGCCCCATATGACCAGGACCCTCGAACCCTGCGCTACACAAAAAGGGAGCTAATCCTTCTGGGCTTTGAGACTTCGGAGGTCTGGGACTTCAGGATGTTGGAACCTACAACATTCAAATCTCGTTGAAGGCAACCTGTCGAAATAGTGATCGAAAGTTTGACTGAAAACTTGTGGTTTCCTATTTGTTACCATGAGATTCGCTTTATCGTTAAGCCATGACCAACTTCTCGGCCTCAAAGTTACATGAGTCATCGATCCAAGAAACATCAGGATCTTTCCTGACCGTTGGACATACGCTACGGTCAAATTTGGCATTGAAATACTCTAGGAGTGAAAAGGTGTTAAATGGTTAGAATCCCTGAATACCGAAGTCATGAAGTAACGTGAGTCGTATATCTAAGGAACCTTTGGGACCTTTCTCGACTGTTAGATCGAGTATAGTGGAAGGATAGAGTAAGTGGTATAATTATCCGACAATAAGCATTCATCCCCACTATTAGCACTATAAGTCACCTCCAGATTACATTAGAGGTAATCCCAGTACCCATCAATTTGTATGTCATAATGAATAATTTAAAGAGGTCAAATGGCCGCAGACTTAAGAAAATATCGTTTTAACTTAGCAATGTTGGACCAGCATGCACAAGCAGTTGAGGTCTTGATCCAACTTCAGTCAGTAAGTTGTAGTAAAGTGAGTAGGAGGAATAACTGACGAGGAGAAGGTAGAGGTCTGCTATGGACATCCGGTCTTCTAGCAGCCTAAGGAAGAAAAATTCAGAAAACAAGATCCTCTTGGATTCGAAGTTTCAGGAAACTGAAGAGCATTAAAACATAACTGCGATCAAACATACATCACAACAAAGCTATAACAATCCATGTGAATCCTTCAATCATGGACACTTTCGTATCAGAGGCAAATAAAATGGAAATAGAAGATGACTTTCACTAAACAATAAGTCTCAAATCAAGTTACATAACCAGAGAACCAGAGCTTCATTAAAAATTTACAATATAGGATCTAATCTCAACCATCAACCATAAAAAAATATCAAAATGACTCCTATATACTCAGAACAATTAGCCACTGCCAACAGAGGCATGTCCGAGTCTTTGCATTCAAGGATTTACGTTTGCATGTTCTCTGGCAGACTGCACATGCAATATTCTTTCAGACGTGAGCTTCTGTCAGACACAATCGTGTTTCAGTAGGAACCTGCAGAGAAACTGACTTGCTGGCAGTCCGGCCTGACTTTCCATTTATGTGGTGAGATGAGATTTCAACCACCTCTCTCACTTTCATTAACTACCTGCATCGAGATTGAACGATATTAAATTCCCAGGGGGCGACCATGTGGTGCTCTCAGATAAGACACCATATAACATGAAATTGCGGGGCCATCCAAAGTGGTTTGGATTCAGACTGCTATTGGAACCGCAATCCAACACCTTTCGTCATGTAGTCCTTCTGCCTTACCATGGTTTCAATTGTGGGACCACTCAAGAAAATTATCCCCTGAGCATGTTGCATCCCCACAATGAACTGTGGCCGTAGATCTAGTCCCGATATGAGATCTGGGTGCACCTGCTAGATTTAGCACCATTTCCAAGCTTATCCACCCACTGAATTTAGAATCCGCCAAACTGTGCCCTGGGGGGGGGGACACTACTTTTTGATGTTGAACAATAACACCTCCCAGAGGATGATCTAACATGGCGGCCTGACGTCACCATGCTGATGTTTCAGGAAAGAGAAGGTGATAGGTGCTAGGTATCATGACTGATGAGTGCACCAGATGTCCATACTGATGTTTGCCACGTATCCTTTTAAATCGACGGCTGAGATCTCCTTTGGGTCTTCGGACTCCGAGAAATAAAATCTCAAACCTCCTCTGCCTTCAGTTGCTTTACCTGGAGCTGGCAATCTATTTACGTGTGTCCTTGCCGATGGATGGTCCAGATTCACTTCGAGCCTTCGACACTTCTGACTTCGAGACTTTGACTCTTTGACACTTCGGGACTTCGGCCACTTCAAGACTTTTGATATGAATGCTGCGCTTTGACACTTCTTGTGTGGGCCGCAAAATTGGACAACCTTTTTCCCTTGACAACTATATGTGATAACATTTGGCTCCACAGGGGATGGCATGCTCCCTGCGAGCTGCCAAGAACAAGCAGTTTCAGTGGCCTTATGCATTGGGCTATGGAGTCTAGCTCAAAAATTTCACTGAAAAAAACAGGGAAATATGTACACACTACTCTACTAAAACTGAAAACAAACACATGGGCTCCAGAAGGAGCTTATTTATGTACAATCCTATACTAACTGATCTTTACAAAGTGCTAAGTGAAATAAAACTTCATAGCCATTCAAGTGGCTTCCTAATTGGAAGACCATTTACTATGTCAATGACTAATAATAGACGATGCAACCGTGGCAGCATAACGGTTACATCCTTTAGATTTCCTCCAAAGGATGAAGTTGAGATAAATATAGGCGACTCCAAGGCATGAAGGAAATGCAACTTCATGTACTCGCTGATAGGCCCATAGAATGAGTGGAAAACTCTAGAAAATTTGTAACAGACAACCTGTTCAGCTCCATGGCTACTCACAAAGGGCTGAATATCTCTAATAAGCACAAGTTGGTGAATAGTCGATGCAGGCTGACTGGCCTCGAGCGATGGTTTCTCACTGACAGGCTCTAGACAGAAGATAAATTGCCCCTCTGGCTCTTCATATTCTTCATTGGGATATTCATCAAAAGTTGGTTTCTCTTGGTTAGTATTTGAAATCACTTATTCATCATAAGTAGGGATTCCAAAATCATCTGTTTGAAGGACCAGAATATCCTCTACATCTCCTTCATAAGAGAAACAAGCACGATCTCCCTCCAATTTTTCAATTCTTGCAGAAAGTAATTTTACCAGATTTATCAACTCCTCTGAGGTATACCCCTCATCCTCACAGCTTCTATCCTCATAGCTCTCATCCTCGCATCTTTCATTCTCACAGCTTTAATTTGAAATAGTCATACCTTGAACACAGTCTTTATATTCTTCACAACAATTATGACAAATTAACTTAGAAGAATAAAACTTTTGATAGTGCCTATTGAAAGCTGCATGAAATTCTCCCAAGGAGGAGATGGTAGCAGGGAGTAAGGAGTGATACCATTCATGAGCATTTCCTACTAATGAGAACATGAACATATTTAATAATACATCCTCATGATGTATCTCCCATTGATGCACGATTTTATGAAACTCACGTAGATGCTCTGCAAGGTCGTCATCTTTATGCTCTCTAAATATGGGCAAAAAATCACCCCATTCATCTATAGTAGGAACAACATTAGGAAAACCAAGAACAGAGGAGAAATTAAAAGGAGCAAACCTTCAAGCCAAGATTCTTTCCATTTCGAACTAGTGGAGTCGCCAATCGATCCTATAATCATGGAGTCGTCAGGTGAATGATATGCAGTCTGAATGTGTCTAGTCTTTGTTCACCATCAACGACCAAATCTTATCATTGTCAATCTCCCAGGGAACTTTCAAGCTGAGAAATCGGCTGCTAAAAGCCTTCTCGAAAAATTTCTCTAGTTCATATCGGGTGTGCTAGAGGAAACCACAACCGAAATAGTGGAGTTGACACAGTGGAGTCGCCAGGTGCAAGTGCAATCTTCAATGGTTCTGATATCTGATGCACCTTTAGAATCAAAAGCTCTTTGTCGTTCTATCCCAGGGAAATGTCTTCAATTCTTTCCTTGACAATGATGCCATAAATGTTATCACTAGAAATCACCTCTAGATTGCATTGGAGGTAAGCCCAGTACCCATTAGTTTGTATGTCACAATGAATAATTTAAAGAGTTCAAATTGGCGCAGACTCAATAAAATATCATTTTAACTTAGCAATGTTGGACCAGCATGCACAAGCAGTAGAGGTCTTGATCCAACTTCAGTCAGTAAGTTGTAGATAAGTGAGTAGGAGGAAGAACTGGTGAGGAGAAGGTATAGGTCTGCTATGGACATCTAGTCTTCCAGCAGCCTAAGGAAGAAAAACTCAAAAAACAAGATCCTTTTGGATTCGAAGTTTCAGGAAACTGAAGAGAATTAAAACATAACTGCAATCAAACATACATTTCAACACAGCTATACCAATCCATGTGAATCCTTCAATCATGGACACTTCTGTATCAGAGGCAAATAAGATGGAAATAGAAGTTGACTTTCATTCAAAAAGAAGTCTCAAATCAAGTTACATAACCAAAGAACCAGAGCTTCATTAAAACTTTACAATACGGGAGATTAACTCAACCATCGACCATAAAAAAATATCAAAATGAATCCTATATACTCAGAAAAATTCACCATTTCCAGCAGAGGCATGCCCGAGTCTTTGCATTCAAGGCTTTACGTCTGCATGTTCTCTGGCAGGCTGCACATGCATTCTTCTATCAGACGCAAGCTTCTATCAGACACACTCATGTTTCAGTAGGAACCTGCAGAGGAACTGACTTGCTGACAGTCTGGATTGACTTTCCATTTATGTGGTGAGACGATATTTCAACCACCTCTCTCACTTTCATTAACTACCTGCATAGGGATTGAACGAGATTAAATTCCCAGGGGGAGGCCACGTGGTTCTCTTGGATAGGACACCATATAACATGAAATTGCGGGGCTGTCAAAAGAGGTTTGGATTCAGACCTCTTTTAGACCCTCAATCCACCACCTTTTTCCACATAGTCCTTCTGCCTTACCATGGTTTCAATTGCGGGACTGCTCAAGAAAATTATCGCCCAAGAATGTTACGTCACCGCAATGAACTGTGGCCTTAGATCTAGTCCTAATATGAGATCTGTGTGCACCTGCTAGATTTAGCATCACTGCCAAGCTTATCCTCTCGCCTACTTTAGAATCCTCCAAACTGTGCCCTGGGGGGGGGGACACTACTTTTTGGCGTTGAACAATAACACCTCCCGGAGGATGATCTGACGTGGCAGCCTGACGTCACCATGTTGATGTGTCAGGAAAGAAAAGGTGACAAGTGGCATGTTTTACGACCGACAAGTGCGACATATGTCCATACTGATGACTACCACGTATCCTCTTAAATCGACGACTGGGATCTCCTTCAGGTCTCTAGACTCTGGGAAAATCAAATCTCAAACCTCCTCTGCCTTCATATACTTTACCTATAGTTGGCGATCTATTTACGCCTATCCTCGCTGATGGATGGTCCAGATTCACTTCAGGCCTTCGACACTTCTGACTTCAGGACTTTGACTCTTTGGCACTTTGGGACTTCAGCCACTTTAGAACTTTTTCTCTGAATGCTGCACTTTGACTCTTCTTGTGTGGGCCGCGAACTTGGACAACCTTCTTCCCTTGACAACTATATGTGGTAACACCTACTTTATGACCACTTTGACAGGTAATCCTTCCGGGAATCGAAGGGTTAAGAATGGTAAGGGTTGCAAACTCGCGAATACTTGAAGTGGAAAAATCTATCCAACCTTTAGATCGTGGGGAATAATTCATTAGCAATATGAGTCATTGATCTAAGGATCTGTTGGGGACCCTTCCCAACTGTTAGATCAACTAGTGGAAGGACAACATAAGTACTTTAGTGAAGTATTATTCTGGGATTTCGGAACTTCGGAACTCCGAGACTTCAGGGCCCTAGGAGATTTGACATGTTGGTGCTCAGGCCAAATGCCAAAGCGTCAAAGGATGGAGTATGTGGCGAGGAATTCCGTAATATTCAGAACTCTGGGACTCCGGGAAATTCGAGGATATAGGAGAGTGTGTGAAGCATCGAAGCAACAAATTTCCCTTGTTGTAGCATCTCGTTCCAATTGGAATGGACCGCATACACCATGATGATGTGGCATTCCTGGATAGTTCCACGTGGCATCATAGGAGTGGTCCCGAGTTAGGCGTGGGACCCCCACCCCTTGTCAAGTCTAAACCTTGTGTTAAGTGTGGACAATTCTCAACTTTCGGATCCAAGGGTGGATCGATCCCCACCATATATTTTGGAGTGAAAGGATACTTTGGGACTTTAGGTCTCTGAATATGTTGGATACATGTACAAGAACGATGGAGGATCGAAGGCCCAGTATTCGCAAAGACCGAGAGATACCCCCTGCAACTTCCCCTCCAGTGGCCATGTCAACGCTAAAGGATGAAGCCCGAGGTTGAGTTAGTACCAGGTGGGATGGTACGAATGAGGTGGATTCATGTGACCTTTGACCAACAATACCCTGAGACCATAATTTTTTACTCAAAAATTAGTTTTAGACGAGTTTATAATCATTGGAAAGCTCTGAGAGAGAAGAAAATGGTTCCCTTATTCGAGGAACTCAGAGAAGTTGTAGGAAGGCAAAAAATTTATACCCCATCCATTAAAAGGGTACTTAGGGGTTGGGTGTGTGACAAAGTGGTATCAGAGTAGGAAACAACACATGGCCTGCTTGGGTTGATGAAAGAGTCGAATAATTTTTCTTAGAAAACTTTTAAGGGGGAGGGAATCCTACCCTACCCTATTTATTAGAGCATGATTCAAACACCAGGCTTGGATGGGTCGCAGAAAAATCACAATAATATCTTACCAAGGCTACTACGAGCATGTTTAAAGTGTTTACTGCCGCAAGGATATTATTTTCATAATCTCCTTGAGGAGAAGGATTGCAGATTGAAATTTTGTTGAGAATTTACTCAACAAAAAAAATTGAATTGTGCTAGATTGTAGCAGAAGAATCAAATTGTTGCTTTTGGGGAATGATAGACACTCCTATAGGAGTGGTATTATGTTGATAGACACTAATAACAATACTTGGATGCGAATGGCATAAACCTATTATCGGGATACTTGAGTCCAAGGAGAGAATGGACTAAATAGGTTGCAAGGTAGCCTACAAATGTGGGGTTATGAAGTCGCTGGTAATCAAAATTTATTCTTAAATAAGAGATTAGGCCTTGTAAGTATAATTCCCCATGACTAGAGGCATTATGGAAATATGTGAGGTCAACTTACTTGACTTGTCATAACTGAAAACCTTCTATTGGGATAATCCCCTTTTTGCAAAATAAAAAGGAGTCCTATGGACTGAGAATAAACTTCATGAAAGAGGTAAAGTGACATGAGCAAGTTCAAAAGCTCATGGCTATTCTAAGGGAGTGTATATCCCTAATAACTTAAGGGTGTGTCTATGCAATAGGTAAACAAGTGGAATATTTCTTCACTACAGGAATAGGTGAAATGCTTGGTGGACGAGGATATGTTGAAATGCATATGGCAAAGATTGAGCATGCATATATATACTTGTTATAGTCTTTCATTGGATGTGAAATGTTGATGATGTTTATTATATATTACCTTATGAGGATAAGGTAGAATGGTTAATGAAATATTGGTCCTAAATGTGGTAAAGGAAGTGTTGGAGCATTTCTAGATGACCAATGGGTCAGATTGACATCCAAAGGTGGATGGTAGCCATATGGATATGGATTGGTGTGCTCAAGTTGTAGTGAGAGGGAATCTAGGAAATGATTCCATTGATAAAAAGGTTTGTTGACCAATAATGGTTTAAGGCATGAAGATAATCTTGATAAGTTGTCTTGTTTCCTTGGGCACTATTGGAATTGCCCAAATGGTATTTCAGTGTTGTTGAATAATTTTATAGTAGTTGAGACAAGAGTGTTTTTCTAGTTGGTTGTAGCCATATGAAAAGGGAAACATAGTTATGAATATGTTTTTGAGACTTGTCATGTATTGGATATCACGTGGATGACTGTAAACTCTCAATCGAGAGGGAAACATGGTGTTGAGTAATCCTATGAGATTTGTCATAAGAATGGTTGTAAAATCATTGGGAGGAAGGATAAGGAAGTTTGGAATGCCCATGTGTGTGAATGGCATGGAAAAAGGTGCAAGCAATGAACTTGCATACTGAATATTCATCTATGTTTGTGTATGCTTGAGTGCATGGAATGAATGCATTATAAGATTTCCCAGTATGAAGATTGATATTAATACCAAATAGATATGAGTGAATGATATAAAATTTGCAAGTGATGCACATGTATGATGTATGAGTATATGTATACTAAACGTACAATATGACTGCCTGATCAAGTAGGATGTGAGGCAAGATGTGTACTTTCCAGATCTGAGTAATGACATGGATGCATGGTTAACCCTATGTTGGAGGGTCTGATTATATTGAAGGAATAACAACTTGAGGAGGATGTGTCCCATTTCCTCAAGAAAAGATAGAGTAAATCGTTGAAAGAATAAATGAGCATGAATGCTCTGTTGTCATGATAAAAGGGAAACATGATTATTCCTTTGAGGATTGCATTAGAATGATTGTGAACCATTGGGAGTGAAATGATTTTAAATTAAAGATGCAAGTGAGGTGTAGAGTATGCCTATGTTACACACACATAGACTTATGATGCTGCATGTGGGTAAGTGCATTATGAATGTAAGTTAACATAAAAATGAACATGTGTGGATGAATAATATGGATGCATAATAAAGATTCATTTTTATATCCCTCGTGGAATTTTGAGTAATCCTCTGAAATAATGAAGCTAAGGCCACTCCAGATAGTCATGGGTGTGCAATGAAAGAGTTGCATGATGAAGGAGTTCCCTGTGGAGGAACTGTGTAAAGACGTTGTCAGGAGAACAAAGTCATAACCTTAATGATTGTTGAGAATTGGGCAGTGGGATGCAAGCCTATCTATATAAGGATCCTGGATTACATTCTAAAACATAATGCAT
Organism: Picea sitchensis; assembly: GCA_010110895.2. Lineage (NCBI taxonomy): Eukaryota > Viridiplantae > Streptophyta > Pinopsida > Pinales > Pinaceae > Picea > Picea sitchensis. The sequence continues at coordinate 5,214 of SNQJ01S0212302.1, read as the reverse complement.
GAATGGAATACAAAAAATGAACATTGACCACTCTGGTGGCCAAGTGGTAAAGTGAAAAATGCACAGGTTCATAATTTGTTGTGAACAAAAAACTTGTTCATTGTAGCATGTTGATTTATCCAAGAAGGTTAAGGTGAAACTAATCAAGACGGCTCAAGGAAAAGAGCAAGGAGATATCAACAAAGAATAGATTGCAGAAGGAGAAAAGGAGGAGAGATTTTCTCACTTTAAAACTATGAATTGATTAATAGAGTTGTGATCCTTACAAGAATAGTTGTGGAAACAAGTACAACTAGTGAAAGGAAAATAAAAAAAATAAAGCATGTTTAAATGATCAGGCTTGGTTGAGCCATGATAACTCAGTTGAACTGAAAAGTTCCAGACTATGTAGGAGGATATTGGAGAAAGGGAAGAGTCCCTTGACTCCTTTCTCATTGTTTATTATGTTTCTTTGGGACGATAAATTTATACGTCGATACATGTAAATGTTTTTGGCATGAGAATGTTGATAACAGTATGACTATAGAGACAACTGAAAATTTGATTGTGATTGCACTCACAAAATTTAAGGGTAAT
>SNQJ01S0212301.1:0-15829 GCA_010110895.2 Picea sitchensis | reverse complement strand
GACATATACTCTAGTAATAAATGACTCATACTAAAGAGAATGTCTTAAGTTTGTCTCAAAGCAAGCCAAGGAATGGAACTATTTGAAAAGGTTGATTCTGTAGCTCATTATAATTATCAAGATTTTAATAGGGGCCCTTTAAAGTTTGTAAAAATATAAGGGGAGTTGTTGGGGCCCAACACCACGTTAATCTCTGTTGGCTTCAATTATAAACTAACACTATAGAGAGGTAGATTGGTTCTATCAGAGGAAGGTTTTGGCTTCACTCCGATGCCAACTGAGCCTAATCTAAAGGAAGTTGGTCAGGAAGAAGAAAATTTAGTTCTAGTCACGAGTGTATCAATTGTGATCAGTGCAACGGTTCCTGTGGTAATGATAGCTAACAATTTACCCAGAATTATTAACTTCCCATTAACATTAAAACTGGAAACGTTTCAAATGTACACAAACATTATCAGTACAAATTAGATATGGAGTCATTTAAACATAAACGTTTTTCGTTACTACAAAAATCCCGAAGGATTAATGTCATACATAGATTGATTGTTGGATTTACTAAATATTAAGATCATTACACAACAATAGAATATCATAATTTTACTCTTTTTAAAACAATCTTCGATTTGCTAATCTGGAAATAAGTTATAAAAAGAGGTAAAACACTGTGTATTCCATTAACTCCATGCGATATATATATATATATTAGGAAATATCATCAAGTTGATGTATTAAGTCACAAAATGACAATACACAAGAATTGAAACGTGTAATGGTAACTATGCGTAATCTCCATCTAATTCTCATTATGAAATCATATACATTCAATTTACAACATTTCATTGGTGAATTTGACCATCATTCATACCCTTGTGAATTGATTATCTAATTTAAAAAATAATATGGAAATCGTAAAGTTCTAACATAAACAATTAGCAATTGATATTCACAATACTGTAACCAAGAGATATCGAAACCTAATGATGGTCTTCAATGTAGTCTTGCTCCAATCCTTTATGTTCTCACTTTCCAATCCTAAGACTTCACCGATACATCCAAGCCAATGTTAGAGGTACTCTTCTTCCCCCTTATCCCCCCGAGTTGCAAAGCGGCCACACACAAGAAACCAAAAAAAAAGTAGCTCCAAGATTGCCTCACAAGGAAGAAATTCACTCTTTCTCAATCTTGAAATACCAACTCTCACAAGTAAAACACAGTCAACCAAAAATTTTGCAGCATAATAGTACCAAGAATAAGTGATCACCTTTTCCATTCTACCACATTTGTTTTATACAAAAATCTTCAATGACACATGTCCTCATGCACAATTAATTATATTTTTAATTAATTTAATTTTGATTATTCACCCACACATTTTTCACACTCTCTCCAAGTTGCACAAGTAATTACCATTTTTATTTTATTTAAGAATCCAATCTCCCTCACATTCCCCAATGTGTTCAATTTTATCTCTTAGTTGTCCCTTTATTCCCCAAATTCTCATTTAATGAGTGTCTCCTAACCAGATCTTAGTTAGAGTTGGATTATGAGTCTTCTTCTAGTTAGACTAGTGGTAGCTTGACTTAATATAGTATTCTATGTTTACATCTATTCTCCCAAGTTATTATTTATTTCTATTTTAAAAATCTCTTTTATTAATTTCATGCACACATGTGGATTTCATGCAACATTTAAATTGTATTCCCCTTTTTCTTAGAGTTTCATTATATTCTCAAATCTTTTATCTTGTGTCCTATATTTTTTTCTATTTAGTTTATCATTTACACTAAGACTTAGATTTAGTCTTAAACGCATGCTTAGACTCTTGTCAGGATTTTGGTTTATAATTTACTGATTAATTAATTCCAAGTTCTAACGAGGTCTAATTATTTCATTAATTTCTCTAAGCCACCTAATTTATTGACTCACTTTAATTATGTGATGTGCACTTCAAGGCACACCTTTGTGATCCAAGAATGTTACGCATCGTTGACTTGTTTTGGAAGTTTTTTCAACCATTGGAGTCAACAATACACTCGGTCAACCTTGTGAGAGACTAAGGGCTTCTAAATAATAAGGACTCATCCTTATTGCACGCCCCTTGGAAATATTCATGAGCAAATGTCTCAGTCCACCCTCATTACATCATGGACATCTCAAACTAGGTAATTGTTAACCTACAGTTCATACCATGATGGGATTGCTAGTAAGATGTGACAGGGACACTACCAAAACTCTCCCTCAATGTTTGGTTTATGTGCATGGACCCTTTACTCCTTATGTGAGTTGGATTAGAAAGCATCGTCAAGCATGCATCCACTGAAAAAAGTAGTGTCAATAATCCATATAGATAAAACATACTGTAATCAATCATATGTCACATGTGCATAAAATGAAATACTCAAACAAATACAATCCACTCCCCAACTCAATCGAGAGTCCAAGGAAGTTCATTGATGCCATCAACATGCATATCCTGTCATGTGTCCTACACACTCAGGAAAACTTGTCAATAGCATCTGCCAATACATATACATCAAAATAACAATAAGTAACAACACATCATCATCATCATATATAAACCATAATTGAACGAAATAAAAATACCATAGTTGGATCACTTGAACTCAAGTGTCCTCAAAGAATAAGTAAAAAAGCGTGCTCAGTAGAACAAGATGTTACAGACACACATTTTTCTCAAAACCACCTATTGGCACTAAAATCCACAATAATAGACCAATGATACTCTCAAGAGGCCATGTGTGGTTGTATGAGGAATACTTCTTGGCCCTAGATGAATAAAATCTTCCTTTAGGGACTAACATTTATGTTTCCTCTCCAATCCATGTCCAAGGCCCTGTGACCCATAACCAGTGATAAAAAAATTCAAGTGGTCCCTATATATCTAGTTAGAGGAAAAGGATTCCCATGATAGGTCATTTGTGGTCATTCAAAGTGTCATTCTTGGCCCCATAATTCTATAATATTCCTTTAGGGACTAATTCTTGGGTTTGTTCCCTTAACCATATACAAGTTCTAGAGACTCATAATTAATTTTCAAAAATCATAATGATGACTATCCCCATCATGAGACCATAGATACCCTTGAAAGGTCCTTTGTCGTGGGTCAACATGTTCTTAATTTCCACAGATTTATACAATATTTCTTTGGCACATTCCTGTTAAACCTACCTTCTAAATGAAAAGGGGGAGGGGTGAGAAGAGGGGGAGATATGAAAGACAAGGAGAGGTGGGAATGAGGGGGTGGTGCAAGGGAAGCAAAGGGGGAGGAGGTGAGAAGAGGAAAATTGTTGATGGGTAAGGGAGGGAGATAGGGGAAACCAAGAGATAGGTGAGAGAACAATGGGATATAGGTTTGATTGAGAGAGATCGACATGAGGGGGTGGGGTGAGAGGGGTGAATGGGGAGGATGTGAGAAGTGGTAGATCATTTCTAGGGTCTTAGAACACATACCTTCTACTAAAAACCACCTAGTGGAACCAACATCCATAATAATAACCCAACGATACTCTCAAGAGGCCATGTGTGGTTGTTTGAGGAATAATTCTTGGCCCTGGATGGATAGAATGTTATTTTAAGGAACAAAATTCATGTTTCCTCCCCTATTCAGGTCCAAGGCCCTGAGACCCATACCAATGCTCAAAAAATCTAGTGGTACCTATATACCTAGTTAGAGAAAAAGGATGCCATCGACTAGTCATTTGTGGTCATTCAAAGTGTTGTTCTTCACTCCATATGCCTGCAATATTCCTTTAGGGCCTAACTCTTGGGTTTTTACCCCTATCCCTAGATGGATAGAATATTTATTTGACCTCATGAATACTTGGTCAAAAAAGTGTGAGCATATTCCTAGAATGTGCATGTTCTCTAGAACGCACACACACAATAAAACACTTGCATGTTCTTCTCATTTCAAGATTTTTTGGGGCAGAAGTGACAACTCTACCATATGTGTTTGCTAATTTAGTTGCCTCAAGTTTAGGTTCAGAGTGGAAAACCCGACAGTTTGGGTTGCAAACATATTAAAACCTCCATTTTCCTAAATACCTCTCAATTACTTTATTTTTTATGTTTTATGTATAGGCTACACAAAGCCTTCATCGATGAAACCATAGACACATATATAGTTGATTATCTAGATTCCAAATGTACAATTAAAAAAAATGTTCAGTATTTTTAATATATTTTTCTCTATATCAAAATATTAAAATATAGACCTATTTTATTCCTACTGCAATTTTTTTATTACCTTAGCCTTTTTTGAAATAAGGTATACACCATAGTAGTATATACGAAGATCTACAATCTATAAATAAAAAAAAATTGTTTGATAATGTTAAGATTCTTTTACCTTGCATTGATGTAAGGCCTTGTGATTTCAAGTATATAATGAATTTCATAATTTAAAAAAAATACAAATGAACATTATAAATTTTGAAAAAATGGTTGTGCACAAGAAGAATGTGTTCTCTACAATTCTACAATTTCTTTGAGGAAATTTTGTTGTTTAGGTACACAACACCTCTACTAATGGAAACATATGTATGAAGATTTTGAGATTTTTCTTGTGGGAGTTGTTATTGAAATTGTTTGTAAAATCCACACTATTCATTTTTAGTAGTAAAAAATGAACAATGTGGATTTTTCGAGCAATCTCAATAAAACATGTATTATATTTTTCATAAAAAATAACATACCATTTTCATAAAAACTCAAATTTCACAAAGTCACACATAAAATTTATAAATAAAAATTGTATATTTAGAAATTTAATTCAATTTCTCACATTTGATCTTTTTACACCATATTCAAATTCATTGTGAAAGTACCTTGAATCTTCCTTCCAAGTTAATAGATTGTTGTTTTTCCATGCTTGCATTGCCACTATCGCATCATGAAAAACCATCATTAGCTTACACCCACCGGTATACCTCTTAGAAATGTTTAACACTTTCATAGCAACACAAACTTTGCAGTAGCACTAGTTTGTTTGTTCTTTATTTCATAGACCAGCATAGCATTTCATGATCATCACACCTAGTTTTTTTGTCCTTTATTTCATAGACCAACATAATATTTCATCATCAAATTCCACATTTGATAAAGAATCACTGAGTAATACATTGACGAAGACTTACTCAATGTGGCTTCATAGTAAAAGCCCACTAGTTTTCCTGTCCTCCTTTGTACATTGCCTATCATAAATGACATTGCAATTCTTTTTTAAGACTATAAAATCTCACATCCATTCTAATGATCTATATACTTCACAAAAAACCATACCCATATGGAATAAACATAAGCCCACTTGATTTCCTATTCCCATAAAACCATACCCATGAGGAACAAGCATAAGCCACAGGTTTTTGTTTTCTTGTGTGCACACTCTATCTTCCACAAATAACATCTTAACAATTATCTTTCACTAATGACACCCCTAAAATGCTTCACAAAGAATGTCCTCTTCAATATTCACAAAGAATAAAACATCTTAAAAATTGTCTTCCATGGATGACATCTCAAAGTTGTTTATAGGCCTATAAATCCACTACCTTATTATCCCGTGTTTAAAGGACGTAAACCCTACCAATAAGAAAAAGGCGTCAGCCCATTTCCCATTTTGATCGATATGGAATTAAGTTTCCAAATCCTATACTTTGTTTAGTATAAAATATTAACTACAAAAATAGATTAGAACTTGAAATAGATTAGAACTTGAAGGAAGTGAAGTATTCAATTGTTCTGATTTTCAAGTTGATGGTCATTAAAAGATATTTACCACCCACAAGATAGTTGGTAATTTCCATGGAAGATTACCATGGCAGAGCACATACAAACGAAGGCAAGGTATGAAATGTCGTCGATGCAACCAGAGATAGCCTCCCATGAAGACCTCCCATCAGAGGTGACCATGAAGTCTCTACACGATCATTCTCAAGAAGAGGAAGACAGGACCACGATGACACTATTAGGGATAATGCTCACATTAGTGCTATGTACTAAGTTTGGGATTGATTTGAGGTTTTGTAGGATATTGTTGAGATATTCTCTCAACCTCTCCATCTATGTTTGGAGTTAGTTAGATCTCACTCCAACTATATATATACGTATGTATCTGTGTGTAATGGTCAATAATGCAATTTATTATTTCTTTTAAGACTGTGCAATGATTTCTCCTCATTTATCTATTTTGGTATCAGAGGGGGATTGGGCCTAGCATCCTCACGGAAGTGCCGAGGAATATGAGAGAATGAGAGGTAGTATTCCCTAACTGAAGGAGTAGTTTGGTGTGAGTTTTTTTCCTGTGTATTTGTCTTGTGTGCGAGTTAATTTTCTAAGTTTAATTTTTGTATTGACATTGATTGATGCCTTAACGTGAAAGGAAAGCACTCGTAACAAGAGATTTATCCACCACCAATAAATAACATATGAACCACGTTGTAGCACAAGGTAAATCGTGGAGATGGTTGCTATTGAGGGCGCAGAAATGAAATCGCTACAATCAAAGGTAAGGATATGTCCAGTTTTATACACTCCCAATATCACACAGTTGGTTGGATATGGGCACCTCTGCACAAGAAATCAACGCAAACAGATGGAGCAAAGAGTGTGTTGTTGTGGAGAAAATCGACCAGTTGAGAAAGGGAGTGAAGGGGCAGCTATAGTAATATTTATATTAATTATTGTGAATGTATTTTGTTTGTAAAATTATATGTTGAAGAACCAATTATAGAACATAGTAGCGTAATTCAAATTGGTGGTTCTTAATGTACTTCAATGTTATATGAGAACACATCACTAGTTTGAGTATGTTTACAAGTCTATTAAAAGCTAGAGATTCTTGTTGTACTTCGGTGCTTCAAGATCGTCAGTTACATGTTATCCATGTATATATTATTGTATATGTGTTTAAGAAGGTCAATTGTATGATTGACTGCTGAAAATATCCAGTAATCAAATAATTGTCCTATATAACTATTGAAATTTGTTCTTCGGGATAATTCAACAAATGGTAGTGTATCCATAGGATTATTTAGTATCAAGATTGTCCTTCGGAAAGTCGAGAAGCGTCAATTGTACAAAGAACATCAAAGATGGTCAGAAGCAGATTTTTCTGTGATGTATCAAGTGGTAGCTCGAAGATGATGGGAGACAAAGAGCATGTCTATGAAGTTGGGAGAGAAAGAGCATGTCTATGATTTTTGAATGTATGCATTAAAAGGGGTGTTAGAGATAATGCTCACATTAGTGCTATGTACTAAGTTTGGAATTGGTTTGAGGTTTTGTAGGAAATTATTGAGATATTCTCTTAACCTCTCAATCTACTTTTGGAGTTAGTTGGATCTCAATCCAACTATATATATACATGTATGCCTATGTATCTATGTGTAATGGTGAATAATACAATTTATTATTTCTTTTAATACTGTGCAATGGTTGCTCCTCATTTCTTCTATTAATTACTTCCACAGACTATTATTTCTTTTAAGACTGTGCAATGGTTGCTCCTCATTTCTTCTATTAATTACTTCCATAGCCTATTATTTCTTTTAAGACTGTGCAATGGTTGCTCCTCATTTCTTCTATTAATTACTTCCACAGCCTACGCTTGGGAGAAGTATGCAACAGGGTTAGTAGCCGGAAGCTCCCTAATATTTTTCGAGATTACGATTTACAGGCGTACTACTATTGCCCTGTCTTCGTCATAGCCGGTGACATAATATTTGTTACTTATAATTCATTCTATCTTCTTCCATTCCACCCCTTACATACGAGAGTGGGTCACTGATCATAATCAAAATGAGATTCAAGTTTGTTTGTTATAATAGCCATAACAATTCATTGATAATTGCCGCGATCGAACGGGAGTCTGATTGGATAAGCATTGTAAGCAGGGAAATTGAATCCATAAGAAAAAGCAGGGCTAACTGCAGAACAAAGAAATATTTGTCCACAAGACTAGGGCTGCAAAATTTTTGGTTCGGATTTTGATATTCAAAATTTCAAGAGAGATTATACAAAATTTTTGAATTGAAAAATTGCACCCAACTATTTACAATACAGGACAAAGGTGACGGTTATTTTTTTTTTAATTTAAAATTAGGATGTCCGGAAAATATGGACTTGTTAGTGATGATGCACAATAGAACCTCAGCAAGCAAAATTTTTATTGATAACTTATTGAAAACACACGGGACAACTACGCAAGCAAATTTCAATACCGGTTCATCCACAACAAACTTGGAATACCGGTTCAATACCGGGAATACTTGGAGCTCTGTGGCACTTATAGAATTATTTTGCAAGAGTCGCAATTGGGTATGCAGATCCTGGATATATCTGCTCAAATTTCCAAAATAATAAAAACAACTGATTTTGAGATGGTAAGTTACCCTTATTATTTACGGAAAAGAAATTTGTTCATTTGCCACACCCAAAAGAGAGGCAGGAGAAGCCTTAACGTTTTTAATTTACAAGGTGAGATTCTGGTCACATTACAAGACCATCCAACATTCGTGCCCAGCCTTTGGTACGGTTCGTACATTACAACTGCACAGGATATTCTGATATCTCTTTGCTATCACCCAGAAAAAACAAACACATTTTTTCACGATCAATATTAGTAGCATTTTAACAGGAAAATGCATCGCAAAGATTACAGCGGGTACTTCAAATGGTTCTAATCTTAGAGAGTCGGCACTGAGATTTGTGCAGGTGGAATCGTTTGCAGACGATGAAGCAACTCATAAAATTTTCAAAGGAAGTGATATAGGGGAGAATTAGATATGGTCCAATAAATTGTACAGTGACTTGCAAAAGGATAATTTGTTTAGTGTAATTAACCCTAATAGCTCGAGTTCAGTGTAATTAACCCTAATAGCTCGAGTTCAGACGAAGATGAGTACGAAGAAAACGATGAAGAGTACGAAGAATACGATGAGGAGTACGAATAAGACAACGAAGAGGCGTGATTATAGGCCTTTCAATACTTGATTTTATGTTTCAATATTTTATGTTTTCTCAATGCCCCCGGTTTTTAATGTTTGAATCACTTCATTTTTATTACATTTATCCAATAGTTATTACATTTATCTAATTTCTCCAAACATTTATTCAATAGTTATTACAGTTATTACATTTATCTTATGTAATAAGATTTTTATGATATCTTAGTATATGAGAATAGTAATTTGGAGGAAGTGACTTCATACAAATAAAAAGCTTTTTTTTGAGACTCTTGTTACAGTTGTTATTCTTTATGGATATGAAGTATGGGGTTGTAGTATCTCTAGTGAATTTTGGAGAAAGATAGAGAAAATACAAAAGAATTTTATAACCTATAATCTCAAAACTAAAGGAATTACGCCGTATCCCATCCTCCTCTTAGAAACAAACCTCTCCCCCATTGAGAGCATGACTATGACTAGATATCTAATGTATAAGAACAAATTAAATAACATGGAAGACAACATACTTACTAAAATTGCTTAAATGGAGTCATAACCACCATTGAGGATGGCATAAAGATGTTCGGTCTTGGCTAAACTATTGGGGAATCATGGAAGACTCCATTTTGCAGAATAAAGATATATGTTTTGCCAAGTGTATTGAAAAAAATAAGCATTGTTAAGATAAGAACAAGCTCCATAATGTCATGGGATGAAAGAGTGTGTCATCTTTGTGACACTAAGAAGGTTGAAGACGAAAATCACTTTCTCTTAGATTGTCCAGCTTATACCCATATTAGATCTCATTTTCAAAATATTTTTCACACTACCAACCTTTCTAACCTCTTAACTCAACAAAAGTATGGTGATCTTGGAAAACTTCTCTTAATACTTTTAAAATACAGAGACAAATTCTAAAAAATCACAAGTAATCACTTACCCATTCTGTCTTAGTGAACTTTAATCATCATCATTAATATAATTAAATATTTAATTAATTCAAATTCTATAAATTTTAATTATTGCTTAATTAAAAATATATATTTTAAAATCAATTATTTTAAATTAAAAAAATATATATATTCAATAATATTTAAAAAAAAAACAAATAATATTTATTAATAATAAAAGTAATCAATAATGTCTATTTAAATCAATTTTAAGTATATAATATTAATATCTAATATATAGACTTGTCCACTCCTTCGGATATATTTTTATGCCACTAAATTATCTTTTCCATATTTTAATTCAATAGTTTTACTTATAAATTTTCTTTACTATATGAAACAAAGAGAAAACGTCTTATAATTATTGGCATTGTGAAATGAATAATTATGTTTGTGTTTAAAAATGAAATAGAGTAAAAAGGTCTTATAATTATTATTGGAATTGTGAAATGAATAATTATTATTGGAATTGTGAAATGAATAATTATGTTTGTGTTTAAATATGAAATTAAGTAAAAAGGTGTTATAATTATTGATATTATAAAGTAAATAATTATGTTTATGCTTATAGATATTTTAAAATTAAATTCATTTCTCCAAAAATATAAATAATGATAAGCTTGTAGCTTTACATAATGAAAATTTCAATATTCTATTAATAAGTTTCTTTACCTATTAAAAACATATTATTATAATTATTATTGACATTGTGAAATGAGTAATTATGTTTATGTTTGAATATGAAATAAAGTAAAATGGTCTCATAATTATTGATATTATGAAGTAAATAATTACGTTTATGTTTATAGATATTTTAAAATTAAATTTATTTCTCCAAAATTATAAATAATGGTAAGTTGGTAACTTTACATAATGAAAATTTCAATATTTTATTAATAAGTTTTTTTATCTATTAAAAATATCCTATTATGATGATGATGATGATGATTAATTTCTACTAAGATCTAATTGGTTTATATGACTTTAAGAAGGTAAGTGATTACTTGTGATTCTTTAGAATTTTGTTTATTTGCTCGAAAAGAATTAAGAGAAGATCACCATACTTTTGTTGAGTTAAGAGGCTAGGAAGGTTGGTAGTGTGATCAATATTTTGAATATGAGATCTAATATAAATATAGACTGGACTATCTAAGAAAAAGTGATTTTCATCTTCAAACTTTTTAGTGTCACAAAGGTGACACACTCTTTCATCCCATGGCGTTTTAGGAATTAACCAACGCTCAGTTTCACTATGGAGCTCGAGCGTTAAAGATTAATAGCATTTCGATTTCACTATGGAGTGAGAATTTGATGCTACTATCATATGATACTTATATTTTCTTTACATGAAAAAAGATTTATAGACAATTTTGATCTTCTAGATTAGTTGAATTACATCTTTATAATACATGAATTTTCTTTTTTCCTCTAAATCTTTATCCACCATTATAATACCTTAATTTTCTTTTTTCCTCTAATTCTTTATCACACCACATTTTTTCCTTAAATTTTGATTTGACGTTTTTTTTAATAGTATCTTTATTCTGCAAAATTGTTTCTTCCATGATTCCCCAATAGTTTATCCAAGACCGGGCATCTTTATGCCATCCTTGCTTGAGTCGATGGTGGTTATGAATTGATTTTGAAGCAATTTTAGGTAGCCTCTTGTCTTCCATGTTGTTTAACTTGTTCTTATACATTAGGTCTCTAGTCATAGCCGTGCTCTCAATGGGGGAGAGGCTTGTTTCTATGAGGAGGATGGGATAGGGCGTATTTCCTTTAATTTTGAGATTATAGGTTATAAAATTCTTTTGTATTCTCTCTATCTTTCTCCAGGATTCACGAGAGATACTACAACCTAGGCTTCACATCCATAAAGAATATCAGGTCTAACAAGAGTCTCAAAGAGGAGTTTCTTCTTATCCCATCTCCAAAGATCAACCGATTTCCAATTGTTTTCAAGCCCATAATAAGTTTTCCATCCCCCAATAATAATTTTCGCAATGCTATAATTCCAATCGAGCTTGTGGTGAATATCAATTCCAAGATATTTGTATGAAGTCACTTCCTCCAAGTTGTTGTTTTCATATACAAAGGTATCATAAGGAATCTTATTGGATTTAATAATCATGACCTTAGTATTATCAGTATTAATAGTCATACCCATATTGGAGCAAAAATCCTTGAGGATTCTTAGTTGGTTTTCAAGATCATGGGGACTCATTTCCATAAGAACAATATCATCGGTGTAAAGAAGAAGATTGATGACTATATCAGTGAGAGTAGGGATGACACAACCAACTTTTTCCAAGCATTCTTATAACTTATCAATCTATATGCCAAAAAGGGTAGGGGACAAGGGACAACCTTGTTTGACTCTGATAGTGTAGTTAATCTCTTTTGACCAGCCCTCAATGTTTTTAAACTTAGCAATAACATTCCCATACATCTTTATTGCAATAACCCTTAACTTGAGAGGCACTTTTATCTCTTCCAACCTATTCCAAATGTTTTTCCTAGGAACCATGTCAAAAGATTTTATAAAGTCAACAAAAAAACAAAAAAGATTGGTTTTAGTATTGCGGAACTCCTCTCCAATGATCCTAAAGGTAAGAAGATGGGCCACAGTTGAATGATATCTCCTAAACCTCACATGGCCTTTAACTCTTTTACCATGATTTTCTAGCCAAATGTTAATCTTCTTTTTCAAAATAATTCCATAAAACTTGACTAAAATCAAGCTAATGATAATGATCCTATAATTTGAGAAAATATTGTTATAATGATTGACATTGTAAAACAAATAATTATGTTTTATTTATAAATATTTTAAAATTAAATTTATTTCTCAAAAAAAATATCAATAATGGTAAGCTTGCAATTTTCAATATTCTATTAATAAGTTTCTTTAATGTTAAGATTTCATACATTTCAATTTTTTTCCTTAATCGATATTAATAAATATTTGCTTAATCAAAATTTATTTTCTAAGCATTCAAATCTTTGATTAATAAATATTTATTTAATCAAGATTTATTTTCTAAGCATTCAAATCTTTATTTTGTAAGCATTCAAATCTCTCTGGTTAGGGTTTCCTTATCCTGCAAATTCTCGGTTTGTACTCTACTTTTTCTGAATGGATCCCTCACGGGAGTTAGCGCCCCTCCCGCTCTCAATCTCACAATTATTTATTTATGGGACACTGATTCTCAATCGCCATGGAAAACAGTCTCCCATCGCATGGCGATTCCCCTTTGATTCCTCATTTCGACAATCTCTTCAGTCGCAAACCCTTATCACGATGATGGCATGGAAGATTCTCGACCGACTCGAAATGAACAACAAAAATGGAAGCAAGGCCAGTGTATCCTTTAGTGTATTCCCAAAGGAGATCGCTTCCAAGACTAAGGAGATAGAGAAAGGTTCTTCAAAACTGATCCTTTTTTCCCACTCAACAATTTGGAGAAATGATTAGATTCACTTAAGTGATATGTTAGCTCTTAATAAAGATACATTATAAGGATTTCAATCACTATTATTAACCTCCATTGTAAGATCTTTGCAATCGGAAAGACATGAAAATAGATGCAGAAGTATCAATCAATTTTTAGTAAAAATTTTAAATATTTTTACCAATATTTCATTTCCATAACGTTCCTATGTATAGAAAATAGTTTTATCAAATTTTTTTTTTTAATGAATCATACTACTTTTATGATTAAAGTGATAACTTAATACTATACCTTTGATCAAAAATATGAATGGCTTTTAAATAGATCGTGTAAAAGTAATGGCTGAAAAGATTTTCACAAAGCTTTATAATTGGAAAAAAAATATTGATAAAATAAAAACAATTCATATACTATTAAACTATAAATTCTTAATACAATTAAAAATAAAATGTAATTTGTTTACATCACCACCAATATGACAACCTTAAAAAAAATTTATACACACTCTATTGTAAATTTTATTAAATATAAATTCTTAATACAACTAAAAATAAAATGTAATTTATTTACATCACCACCAATATGACAACGTTAAAAAAAAAAGTTATACACACTTTATTGTAAATTTTATTAAATTAAATTTTGTAGGTTCCATCTTCTAAAGAACCACCTATATCTTACTAGACATAATAATGAAGCTAAAATGTGAGTTCATGGTTATCCTTACATATGCACTATGTAGAAATTCTCTAAAAGCTCATTAGGGTGAAATTCAAATGAGGATGATATCAATTTGGTTTTCATATTTCAAAGCCCTCGAGCTATCCAAGGAGTTTATACCATGTTTATTATTTTTAAATCACTAACACAATGTTTGGTGTTTTAAGATAAATTATTTTAATTTAGTATTCTAAGATAAATTATTTTAAAAATATATAATTTGAAGTTTATTGTAAATGATAAGATAAATATTATATAAACATATATTGTGCATGTACACTCTTACATTTCTCCTCTACATGGATTTTGGCTAAAGTTAAAAGTGTATGATATCTTGCATTATGCTAAAAAAAACAACATGAGGTGTGCGCTAATTATAGAAAGGAAATAGAAACCCACAAAAAATTCTAGGAAAAATCTCGAAAAGTATCATGAATGAGGTGTCTTCTCATTATAGAAAGAAAAGAGAAACCAACTTAGATTCTAACAAAAATATAGAAAACATATAATGAAAAAAAATAAACAACGTTCCATATATTGAGTGATCTATATGTTTTATGAAATCATACAATTTGCATGGTTATGGTCAAAATTTTGTCTTTCGATCTGATCTTACTTCTACTACAAAGTATTTATATCTACTTAACAACCAAACAACCAAACAAGATATAAAGTTCAAGGTAATGTAGTGAAAATAATTCCGTGTATACAAAATTTCCACCATGGGTTGTATCACACAACGCTCATTTGGCCTTCATTAATGTCCTTGAGAGTGGGATCCCCGTTGCACATTTACTATTGCATTCTTTAGCTTCTTTGCGTGTTACTTCTTCATTTTTTTCAATTACACTTCGGTTCAAAGAAATTTAAAACTTTACAGAATTTTGAACATAATTCAAATGATAGAATTTGGAAAAAGAGAATTTTATTCATATGATATAATTATATATTTATAAAAAATTATAACCTTAGACCAATGGTTCTACTGATATCATCAACTTGTGCTCAAATTGCACATTTTTGAAAAGATTATGATTCCAATCTAGTTCGATAACCATGCAAAGGGAATATTGGTTACACAAGAATGAATCTGAGATGATCAAATTAACTTGGACATAATAACTTAGAGACACGAGGGAATTTTAAAAGAATCAAACCTAAGAAGAAAATGGAAAAATTATGAACACTAAAAGTCTAAGACCAAAAGACTTTCCAAATACTTGAGTAATACTTAAGTTCTCAAGACTATTCAATTTTGAATGCCCTAATTACGAGGTGAGTCTTGTATTTATAGTTTTTCCCAAAGGTTCCTAGTGAACGAAAACTCACAAATGCCAATTCAAAAATCATTATGACAAATAAAAACATGCAGGGCCCATGCCTCATGTGAGTAGGAAAGTGAGAACTAATGCTTTTTATATCATCATGTGAGGGTTGTTCCATACATATATGATATAAGAAGACCACTCAAATAACTAAAAAGAAATAAAATATTTACATAGTGGAGAACCTTTTTTCAAATGATTGTGGGCAAATGGGCTCAACATGCTTTTATTATTGAGGTTTCATGCAATTCGGGGGGGCATAATTAGAGAAATTATAATATAATTTCTCTAATTATGCCTCCCCTCCCACCCTAATATAATTTCTCTAATTATGTCTCCCCTCCCACCTTCCCTCCCACCCTCGAGGGGTAGAGGGTGGGAGGGGGGGGCATAATTAGATAAATTATATTATAATT
>SNQJ01S0212299.1:1634-15829 GCA_010110895.2 Picea sitchensis | reverse complement strand
AGGAACAGTATTACCCTGTTGGCAACTATGAGGACCAGTACATGAGATGGACCACACTGCGGCAAGAGAGGGGCCAAGCAGTTCTAGATTTCACCAATACTGTCCATACCTTGCGCACCAAGCTGGGTATCAGAGACTCCGAGTGACATTTAGTTCTGAAATACTGTGGGGCTTTACATAGATACATCCAGACTGAAATGGATATTCTGGACATCTCATCACTCGGTGCTGCTTATTGATATGCTCTTAAAATTGAGCAGAAATTTAAGCACCAAAACAAACAGGAGTTCGGGTCTGCAAATCCACAACAACCAAAGTATGACAAAGACGGCCCTAACAAACAGTCTACTGAAAACCAGTCCAAGACACAGGAAAAGAAGGGTCATGGGAAGACAAAGAAGGACACCAGAAAATGGTGTGAGTTCCACAAAAGCCCTTGGCACAACACCGATGAATGTTGCTTAAAGGTAGTTCTGACTATTGTTCTACAGAATACCAAAGGTATTTCTGACTATTGTTCCACCTAAAAAGTGTCGCAGGGTAGTATCTCATACTACAAAATTCAGCTTCTTCACAATCTGTTGAAAAGGAGAACAAAATGACACTGCAACCACTACAGCCTTTCCCCAAGCACCTTCTATCCAACAAAAGCAGGTTGACATGGCTGCAGCAAAGTGCAAAGATTCCTTCTGCACATCATCGTCTCATGTATCTTGACTTGTTGAACAACCTCAACCTCAACAGGTTTATGATAGATTTCCACAAACTGAGTAGCACGACATATCCAGCAAGACAAGCAGCTCACCAAGATGCAGATTCAACAAACGCTTTTTCCTCTCCCTCGGGAACTCAACGCAATGGAGACCATTACTTCCTAAGGAAGGAGGATTGATCCAGGTGGATATTAGTGGCCACCCACCTTTTCCAAATGGCTCAAAACAGTTTTTTGGCAATTTTGGCAATTTACTATTTTTAGCAGGTTTTAACTTTTGGGGCCATTTTATGGGCCTAAATGAAGGTTTTTTGAGATTGAGATTCTCAATGATAATCAAATGAATGATTAGGACCCCAAAATGAATCTCCTCGATGATACCTTTCCAACGAGCTATCATACTCCTAAAATGGAGATCGTATGCAAAAGTTACGACCCCGGGAAGTTGATGCACCAACTTACCCAAACGGGGCCCACATGACTTTTGGCACTTCATCTCCTAGGGTTAGGTTTTTGGATGTCTGGGGTTTTTGGAATTCCGGTTTATTGTAAAAAGGCCTTCAGAGCCTCATTGTAATCATCTTCTTGCGAATGCGAGTAGTCATCACATCTCTTCTCAGAGATAAGATGCCACCATTCTAGTGAGTCTTTCACTCTGTATTTTTATAGTCTTTGTACATTTCTTTCATTAATAGAAATCGTGTATTACTGGATCTCTATGTTTATGGTTGCATCTCTTATATATTTATGTTATATTATTGGATATACGCGATATCTCTGTGCATTTCCTTATTATATCTCTGCTCTCATTTCGTGCCGAAAATAATTCGGATCAAGGGTTCTGATCACTGGCCAGTCCAACTGGAAGCAGACTTCCCAACCACCACGAAGAATAGACCATTCAGATTTGAGAAATTCTAGATTGAACACCCCACCTTCAAGGATAACATCAACCAGTGATGGCGGGAGGAACAACCGGAGCAAGGGACATGGATGTTCAAACTCTATAAGAAACTAAAGTACATCAAATATAAGCTCAGGGAGTGGAACAAGGAAATTTTTGGCAACAGAAACCAAGAGATGAAAAATATTGAAGACAAAATGAGAAGACTCCAAGAAGTTTGCATAGCGGAGGGCTACACAGAGTACCGAAAAAGGGAAGAGATCCAAATGACTCGGGAATGGGAAGGAAGATGCCAGCATGGAGAAATTCTATGGCGCCAAAAGTCCCGAATCAGATGGGTAAAGGAAGGAGAGAGGAACACCAAGTTTTTTCATAGAACAACCATTGCCAGAAGAGCCCACAACAAAATCCTGAAAATTAAGGATCAGGATGGGATCGAGTGAGAATCCCACGAGGATATTGAAAGTACCCTGGTAAGTCACTTCCATAGGATAGCCCAGGAGCCCAACAAAGACTGAACGGAGGCCATCCAAAGGATGTTGCAGCACATCCCCCGTCTAGTCACCGAGGAACAGAATAACAACCTAAACAAACCCATAGCTAAGGAGGAAATTGATCAAGTGATCCAGGAGATGCCCAATGGGAAAGCCCCAGGTCCAGATGGTTTCACAGTGGAATTATTTAAAGCCTGTTGGGAAGTGGTCAAACACGATGTTTATAGGGTGGTGGAGGAATCTAGACGTCCAACCTCCATCCTAAAAGCATTAAATTCCACAATGATTACTCTAATCCCCAAAGAAAATGAAGCAAGGATCCCTAACTGCTACAGACCCGTAGATTTATGCAATGTGGTTTACAAGATAATCTCTAAAGTCATAGCTAATAGATTGAAACCCCTCCTACCCACATTGATTTCACAAGAACATGTGGGTTTTGTGGAAGGACGACAAATCATGGACAACATCATCCATGCCCATGAGCTAATCCACACTTTGAAAATCCATAGGAGAGGGGGGATGATAATACAACTTGACCTAGCAAAATCCTATGAAAAAATTAGTTGTCACTACATGGTTAAGACTCTGGAAGCCTTTGGTTTACCCAACACTAGATCAGTTGGATTATCAGCCTAGTCTCAACGACAAGTTACTCGCTCTTGATAAATGGAGCCCCAACAAAACCCTTCTGGCCCACTAGAGGCATAAGACAAGGAAACTCACTATCCCCCTTCATGTTCATCCTGATGATGGAAGGTCTCAGTCGAAGCATAAAAAGCGCAATAGCAACAGGAGAGATAATAGGCCTCAAACCTTTCGAAAACTACCCTACTTCCACACACCAACAGTTCGTGGATGACACCTTACTCCATGGCATACCCATGGTCAAGGAAGAAAAAACGTTCAAAAGGATCTTAGAAGAGTTTGGGGAAGCCTCAAGAGCCAAGATCAACCATTCCAAATCAATGATCTACGTTTTCAACACCAACCCTGCAATCCAAAGGAACCTGGCAAATATTTTGGGCTTTGAGCGCAAAACTCTCCCAACTAAATACTTGGGCATCCCCCTGACAGATAGAGCTTACAAAATGGCAACTTGGGAAGGAGTGCTCAACAAGCTACAAGAGAGGGTGAAAAATTGGACGTACAAATCCCTCAACCTTGCGGGGAGACTGGTACTGAGCAAGACGGTTCTGCAAGCAATTCCAACCTATATGATGTTTGTTTTTCCCGCCCCCAAAGGAATACTACAAAAAATAAGGACCATCCAAAGGGACTTCCTATGGCGAGGAGCGAAAACAAAGAAAAAATGGGCCCTGGTGGCTTGGGAGAAGGTGTGCAAGCCAAAATGCAAAGGAGGACTGGGGCTACAAGATCCACAAGTAACCAACGAAGCCTGTGGGGCGAATCTTTGGTGGCGATGGGTTAAAGAAACTTCTACCCCGTGGGAAACCCTTTGGAAGGCCAAGTATGCCCCGGACATAAACGACCAGGACCGAATTCATTTTATGGGCACCAGGGAGGGATCAACCATCTAGAACCTAGCTTGGCACAACATAACCTGGGTCCAGACACACAGCTTCTGGGAAGTAAGGAATGGTAAAACAATCAGATTATGGGAGGATTCATGGAAACAGGAACCCAAGATGGGAAATCCGGACAAGGAGGAACTCCAACAAGACATGATCACGCAAGGAAAAACCAACGTCCACCACTATTGGAAGTAAGAACAGATCGAAACAGATGGAGAATCTAGGACAATCTCAATTCCCAAACTAGCGATCAGACCACAACCATCGTGAAAGAGGTGGAGGAGGAACCGAGGAAAAGGAAAATTGCAGTCTCGGAAGAAGAAGACCAATTAAGATGGGGACGAAAAAATGGCGGGGAATTCAACTTGAAGGAAGCCCGACATTACATTGTGGACCAAGACCAAGAAGACCCAGCACAACTATGGTATAAGCTTTGGAGTAGCCCCAAGTGGCCAAAAATAAAAAGATTCAAATGGCTAGTACTTCACAACTGAATTCTAACCTGGGAAAACCTAAGGAAAAGGAGCTTCATAGGTCCGTCACGGTGCCACCTCTGTCAAGCTAAGGAAGAAACAATGAATCATCTCCTCGATGAATGTACCTACACTGCAGAGAACTGGGACTGGGCGACAGGTATTTTTTGACAGTCCAATAGGACCCGAGGTAACATCTGCGCAACCATCAACAAATGGAATGAGAGTTCTAGAGAAAATGAAGAGGTGAATCTATGTTGGACTCTCATTCCGGGGATGATCATATGGACAATATGGAAATAAAGGACCTAACACATCTTCAAGAATGAAAGCCTCCTGGAAGGGAAAATCAAAGAAAAAATAATCTCCATGACAAGACAAATGGTGCAAAGCCACAACTGCCAGAATGGGAAAGCGCAACTCGCAGGTCGAGACTCTCGAGTCCTAGAAAATTTTCACCTAAAATATGGGCGCAACCGCACACAAATAGGATGACCACCGCAAATCCAACTAGGTGAGCGCAGCTGGAATCCCCCTCCAGCAGGGTCCCTCTAGTTGAATTTCAACAAGGTGGCAAAAGGAAACCCAGGGATGACAAGAATGGGTGGGGTTATCAGGGATAGTGGCGGCAACATAATCCAGGAGTATGGGAAAGTCAACTAACAACACAGTGGAATTCAGAGCCCTGGAGATCGGCCTCGAGATTATAAGTCATGAAAGGATGACAAACACTATTGTGGAAGGTGACTCCACTTTGGTAATCAACACAGTGAAGAGACTCAAAAATGGCAGTAGAGTGGGAAAAGTTCAGAGACACCGGCGCTTGGCACACTCCCTGCAAAAAATCCAGGAGCATCTGCAAAAGATGAACACAGTGGATTTGTGTTGGGTACGCAAGTCAATGAATGGCCTGGCAGACATAATTGCTAACAAAGGGGTTAGAAAGGAAGGATCAGAGTTAGACATCACCTGGAGAAACATCCCAAATGCTCAATTCAGAACAGACTACATACAACTAGCGACAAAAGACCGTGATGTCAACTTAAGTACGGAAGGTCCCATCGAGAGGAGTGGTGCAAGGCCAATAAGCAGGCATGACAAATCCAGGCAAAATCTTCATGGCCAACACCCAATTACAAGTGACAATGCGGGATGAGACCACACAATAGATGGGGGTATGACATCAAGGTCACATCAGTAGGAATAAGCGCAGGGTTAGTGCAAGGGAAAGTACAAATGGGACTCAGCTGGCCGTGAGTGACATAGGACAAAAGATGTTACCACGCACCAGTAGGGTCACACCCCTCCCAAGAACATGTACGGGGAAGAGAAAATTTGGTTACACAACGAGCAGGGGCAATGGTCGGTGCAGGGATAATGGACAAATTGTCATGGTCACACATACCGAGACAAAGAAAAAGGACGGGAAGGACCACCTCTACGAGCATACCATGATTGCAAGTACAAGTCCGCAGTAGGAGAATTTCCATAAAAGGCGAAGCACTAGGAATAGATGCAGTCGGACAAAGTGCAAAAGCAGAAGCCACCACAAAAACAAGGGCCCTACAAGAAGAAACCCCTGGGTCGATAGGAACAGTAGGAGAATTCAGGGAAAGAACCGCCACAATCCAGCCAAGATGGTGCATATGAAGAAAATGCACATCAAAAGAAACACCCAGATGGAAGAAAATCTGACAAACCATAGGAATATTTCAAGGATGGAGCAAGAAGCTCGAGACGCCAAGGGCACCTTCCAGGCGTTGGTCGAACCAAAAGGACAAGCGACCATCACTAGGTGGGAGAGGGAAATCATTGCCAAGCGCAAGGGCAAAGCCTGGGAGGAACTGAGCCAGGAAGCGAACTGGATAACGGACCCAGGGACCACGCAGTCCAGGGAAACCCTCTACCATAAGACAATAGAGATGGCATGGCGAACAAAGATGTTAATAGGCAAAGTGAGCATAGAAAAGAAAGCTTCCAGCCGGAAGGGTAACAAGGCCCAAAAAAAATTGCTAAATGAAATCTTGAGTCGCCTCAGCAACCTAGACGCTAGTACAAAA
This sequence comes from Picea sitchensis, assembly GCA_010110895.2. Taxonomy (NCBI): domain Eukaryota; kingdom Viridiplantae; phylum Streptophyta; class Pinopsida; order Pinales; family Pinaceae; genus Picea; species Picea sitchensis. The sequence continues at coordinate 9,651 of SNQJ01S0212299.1, read as the reverse complement.
TGACTTGCAGAGGACCAGAAGAACCAGAAGGAGAAGCTGGAGTGAATGGTTGCCCAATTCCACTTATCCTTACGATACATCCATCATATGGACATCACACCTGCTGATGCGAATGGAGCACCATCCCGGATCAGGAAGACCCACATGGTGGCCCAGAGGGAGGAGAGCAAGGACAAGGCAAAAGACAGGAAGAAGAATCTCATAATCCTAGACTGGTGTCGGGTAGCCAATGATCAATGAATGTTACTGGGTTAGTCTTAAATGTTGTCTTGTGTTTTTATGGTTTTTTTATGATTAGCTTGTCAAAACTGGATATTAAGGGACTGGATCGGTTTCCCAATGTAGCGGTCCATCCATACCCCTCTGTTATCTCAAAGAACGCAACTCTGGAACCCCTGGGTTGGTTTCCTTTTTGGCAGACCAGGGAGTTCTTCTTTTTGTATATTAGTCTTTTTAAGTAATACATAAACTCACACTCACTTACAAAAAAAAAAAAAAATTAGCTTCAGATTTTTTTATTCTTATGGTAAAGAATTTAGGACTAAATGAATGAAGAAACTTGAGAGAAGAAGTCCTTCATAGAATGTCTTGTTAGACCATCGATCTACTATCTACCTGTCTACAACCCCCTACCTTGGCAAGGTCCCCTCCTAGGTGACACTTGGATGATATGGGATTGTTGCAACGAGTTATGGCATATGATATGTTCATCTTCTAAGGTGCACAATAAATTTTCAAGGAGACATTTCTCACCTATGGATACAAGAATTGCAAGCATTCAAAATGATTTGGAAAATCATTTCAACGCTAGATTTTATGTGTTTCAAAAGGATGGGACCCCAACCAGTCAAGGCATAGGCCCATTTGTTAGCCTTCTTAGCTTCCATAGGAAGAGGATCTTCATGTAACTCTTATGTTCATCTGTCGTAACTTTGGTTCATATTTGAATTTTGAAGTAACATAAGTTGCATTTTTCAAAAAATGTTGTAAAGAAGTTAGAACTAGCAAGTTATGATATGGAGTCTCTTCATCATTGCAATATAATTTATAAGGCTTGTGTGATGGGTAGGGATTTTGCAACAACAACATTTGGTGTTTCAAAACACTAAGCGCTCCCTAGGCTCACTTCCTAGATTGAGGCGATGATTTTTTCTAAGCTCTCACTGGCATGAAATTCAAGTCTCTCCAAAGAAGAGTTATTTCTCTCTCCGAGAAACATCTCTAGGAAATTGCTTCTTAATAGAAAATTGAAGCCAACCTTCATAGGAATGATCAATATGATCGACATAGATGATAATCATAAAGCAAGCTTGGATATAATCTCAAGTATGTCCAAATGGTAAACCTCTTCTTAGAATCCATACCCATTATTTTCAATTAGTTTCAGATGCAAGTCAATGCAATAAGGATTCTATGTTTCCTTGATATCCTTTTACTTTGAATAATAAGTACATCAAGGAAAAATCATTTTCTATTTTGAATCTTGTTTATTTTGAGGTCTAATTACATGCACAAAGATTAGTGACTTCCTACTGATGAAGGAGTGAGATGGACTATTTTGAGCCTGCATTATGGACTTTAAAATATTGCATAATCAAATGATTTTGCTTATGTTAAGTTCCATGCTTCATGTTTATCTATTCATTAATGAATCATTTTATGGATGGATTTATTCATGAACCCATCATTGCTCAGATATTTGATAGCAAGTAATTTAGACCCTTTTGTTTTTCAGCACAACAGATATGGGTTTCCAGCTTGAAGGAATAGATCAAGGAGACATGTTTCCTTCAACAATATTATTAAGAGTTGAAATTAATGTTGCTTCTTATGTTTGATTAGAAATAGGTGGAACAAGGAGCCTATTGTGAATTGCTTGTATTATTACGGGTATGGTAAGAGGCCATCAAAGTATTCAAAGAAATGCAACTAGCAGGCATACCACCATACTATACCACCTTTGTTGGTGTTTTGTTTTCTTGCAACCATGCAGGCCTTATAAATGAAGGGTGGTACTACTTCAATTCTATGAGTAGAGATTATGGTAGTTCACCCGGATCTGATCATTATGCTTGTATGGTTGACCTATTGGGCCAAACTTCACACCTAGATGAGGCACATGGGTTGATTAGTACAATGTCAATTGAACCATCTACTTCTATTTGGAGGGGCTTGCTCAGTGCTTGCAGAGTATGTGTAAATTTGGAGATAGGGAAGATAGATGATGGGCATATTTTTGAATTAAAGCCACAAATGTTGGAAAATATGTATTATTATCAAACATTTATGCTACATCAAAGATGAGAATCTTGATGAAAAACAAGGGAATAAAAAGGACCAAGATCGCAGCTGGATTGAGGTCAAGAACGTAGTGCATGAATTTCTTGTTGTAGATGAATACCACCCATAGATCCGGGAGATCCATGTGACTATTAATTATCTGATCCAACTTCAAGAATCAAAGGAAAATCAAATGTTTTGTTGACCACATATTATGATCTATCCAGAGGTTGTGTTAGAACAAAGTATTAACATTATTGGTCATCCTATTTTACTTTTCAAAGAGTTTGTTTATTTTCACAGATATGGGTGGATATCCTATTTAAATACCCTTCATGATACATTATGTGGAAGTTTGACACATTTTCCCACCTATATATCTATGGCAAAATCAAGTTTGGTTAGTAGATTGGAAGTCAATAAACCAAAGGCATTATCTGGTCGTCTCATGAAATATGTCAGGTTTTTGAAGGAAGCATGAATTCTTAGTTAAATGAAGTACCAAATTAGCAGAACGATTCTTTATCTACTGAAGGGAATTTGTGTTGGATTGTGTTGTATTTTTTGGGCATTCATGTTTAGAATCATCACTGATAGTAATACGTATTTACGATTTCACAATCCAGCTAGTTAAACAGAGGAAAAGTAGCTCAAACAACAATGGGAAAGGAATGTTTTTGCAGCCTAAATACATGGTCATTCCAGGGACTATCATACAGTTGGTATTGTAATTGAGTCTGTTGTCGATTCCAATGAAACATTTAAACCTGAAGACCAATCACTACATACCTTGTATCTCAAATTTGTTGAGGTTATTTGAGCCTTTGAAGCACATTACAACATATAGTACCCTTCTGGGTGCATATTTGGAGCCAGATCCACACACAATTAGAGATCTGGGCATTGTAACAAGTTGCACATTACTGAGATTTTTGTCAACCATAAATAAGCATCTAAATCTATTTGTGGGAAAGAGGGATGATGTTATCAGATTGTAAGAACCTACTTATATTGCCTAAAATAGCCAGGAATAGCTAGAACAAATGATTATTTTAAGATCTGTTGTAGAGTCAAATTTGTTTTAGAGTCTTTTCACGATGCCTCCAGATTTTTTTCATGCCATAACATGAGGAAAATAGTAAATAAGGCACCATTCGATCCTACTACTCAAAAAAGAAGGCACTTTGCAGCCCAAGGGCCAACCTAAATCCTAAAGAAAAAGTTGGAGATGACATGTGCCTAATGGTTTCCTAGGGATGACTTGTGTTTATTTCTAGGGGGGGAGCCGACTTGAGCTTCGAATTGAAACAAACAAGTATAAATAAGTGCACCCATTCTTTGTTAATAACCAAATAAAAAATTATTTATGAAGTTCGTGATTTATTGAAGTGCCAACCTTGGCTGAGAAGGTAGTGACATATTCATTTAAGGGTTAACCTACTCCAAGAAAATTCCATATCAAGGATTGTTGGAATATATACCTATGTTTGGGAAAACTTTTCTTTTTTCTGGGTCTTAAGTAATTTCATGCTTGAGAATATTCCAAGAAAGGGAAGAATTCATTGAAGAAACAAGATTTGCAGGCTCATCCTAAGGTATAGTTCAAACATAAGTTCTCAATAGGACAATTATGAAGGTGGTTTCCTTTGAGCAGATGTCAACTTGTTATCTCACTTTCTTAATAGTGATAACCCTACATCATATTGAAGTGCACTCGCTCTTAATCATTCTACAAGAAGAAAATATATAATCCTTTTCTACAGTAGTCAAATAGCAAAGTCATGTCTTATGAACAAGATGCAAGTATCAAGAAGTCAGATCCATGAATAAGAACAATACCAAAATAAAACTCCTTAGACAAGCTTCAAGAACAGGAGAAGCTACTTGGCTAGATCATCCATATTTGATTCTCTTGATGAGGTCACCCTGCCCATAGAATTGGGATCAGTACTGCATTATGGAGTTTTGAAATTTTCTCTTAGATAAAAGTTTTGAAAAGGCCGAGGTTATTCAGTTTAATGCAGTTTGGGAAAAGAATTGACAGTGATGTTGTTGATCTCTTATTTGATGATACTTGTAGTGCTCCAGTTTCGAATCTCTTATCACTAAGAATAGAATATTCCCAAGCCCCACCACAGGTGGAGCATATCCTTAGAGTTCCAATGTCTCCATATATTGCAAATGTAGTTTTACCAGATAGATATATTACAAACATTGGGCTATGGAAAAGTTATATAGTTGATCCTCTCAATGGATATACTCTAGAAAATGTTAGTCTTGATAAGAATGTGTTTCACAGTGATCCAATGGTATCTAAAGTTGTGCATTCTGAAGAGGATAAACTCCACAAGAAACGGGTCAATAATGACATATCAACAGTAAGGGAAATGGATATGGTTGAAACATGCGAGATAAAGAAAAGCACAAAGAAAAAGTTTAGATACAAAAAGAATTTGAAGATGTCTTTTGAGTGGAATAAAGGGCATTTGGAAGTAACCAATCATCAAATCGTGAAGCAGGAAAATGAAACTACTAGATATTTGAGAGTTACTTCAGTTCTAACTTGTAAAGATGCTAACTGTTGTCTTCATGTCCAAATCCTAGATTTACAATCAACAACATTGAAAAATCTTCCTTCTCCTGTAGACTAGATCCCAGTGTCAAGTTTAGTCGATATGATTGCTTTAGGAAATATTGAGTCTCTACCTAGAAGCTATGTGGAATCATGTGTATCTTATTGAGCCTCGAAGTTTGTTCCATGTCCAAAACCAAAATCCTTGTTGGAAATAAATCTGGAAAAACAAAAACAAAAAGACGAAATATAGAAAGTTGCTTCTGAAATTGATATTTTGGTAACACCAACTAGTCTACCAAGCATAAGATCAGTTCCATGGACTGGAGTTGTGGTTGGTTCATAAGTAAAATCATGCTCAGTAGAATCTGAAATATGTTGTGAATGTTATATGCTCTAGTTCTAGAATTTTTTATAGTGGTATTTCCATCAAATCTAGGAAGGGCCATTTGCATGATCTACTGGCAGAAGAAGTTTTAGCAAAAAAAAATAAGCCAACAAACTGAAACTCCTATCACTGTCAATATTGGAACCTACGATCTAGTTAAAGGAAGGCATTGTCTCTGCTAACTGTCCTTTCCTCATATTTATGTAATCTATTTCCTTTGGAATCAAAGAATGTCATGAAAATGGCACGTCATTTCTCAATAGAAATAAAAGTTGTAAGATTTGAAGCAATTTCACCAAGGCAACAATCAAGGTTTGTGGAAAATGCAGTGTTGCAAGAAAATGAAGTGTTCCAAAGTGATCTGAGGATTTGAATAAATGATGGGCATATGCGGTGTTGAAAAAATTTCCTATTGTCATGAAATGAAACAACAAAGGGATAAAGATGAATTACCTCAAGATAGTCGACGAAGGTGAGCTTGCAGCCTTGTTGCTTAATCAATTCTAGGCTGCAATAATAGAAGAAAGACATTGTTTGGTGTTCCTTATCAGGAGAAACTTAAAAAACTTCAAGCTCAATCGTGTTAACCCGCCGGATGCTCAAGAACCTTTGGAGATGAGAAAATTCATCAAAAAGCTTCAACTTGAATCCAATGAACATATTGGTAGATCTCATATGATTTATACTGGATGGGAGGGACAAATCACTCCCATAAATCCCCTTGGTCTTAGGAAATTGGGTGAACATAAGATTCAAGATGGTAACTTCCCATACTATGAATTTGGGGGCAAATTAAACTTTAAACCAGGATTTAAACCAAATGGGAGGGCGAACTTCAACCCGAAATTTCCATATTTCCTGGAATTGGGTGAACTTCTACCAGAAATTCTCATATTTCCTGGAATTGGGTGAACGAAAGCTTGAAGCTTGAATTTTCACGGGCTAAATTTGTTTTTTCTTCTCCATCCCTCCTAAAAACATGGGCAAACCCTACATATGATTTTTCTTTTAAAATAAACTATGGGAAAATGAAAAAAGTTATAAAAAAAACATTATAATACAAAAAATCACACAATAAAAATTTGGAGGCCCCTTAATTTCGCCCATGAGCGAAATTTCACCCCTAAAATCATCCTCGCACCTAAATGCCTAATGCATTAAATGTAACACTTTATATGAAACAATGACTAATCTACCTCAAGTGTGCTAGACCACCATCATCGGATGAACCATGTTGATCAAGTGAATGAATAGAGCTATGATGAGGGGGGGTGCATCTGAGGGGTTGTTATTTGTGGAGAATGTTGATCATCATCTATGGGATCACTATCTGCATTGTGGATCATGGAGAATGATCTCCTCTAGTTACCCCTAGGTGAGAGGGGGTAATGTTAATGAATGTAGCTATGGGATACATCCTCCAGCTTACAAACTTGTGATATGTTGAACATAGCAGCTATGCGAGTCTTTCTCTGAGATTACAAACCTGAGAGAAAGCCCCTAAGAAGGGTTCGTGGTTCCTGCCTGAGATAGAGCTAGGAACATAGAGATGACCTCCTCTGTGACATGAGTGAGAATAACTCCAGATGATTATCCAGTGGAAAGCGATCTGTTGAGTTAGGACGTGTTTGTGGCTGAGCACAAGGTGAACGTGTGAAATCCCAAAAGTGTTGAGCACATAGTCATGTGAACGGAAATGAAGATGATGTGATGGCCTCCTTTGAGCATCAGAGTTGACGAGAAGAATCCGGATGATTCTCCTATCGGTGGCAGTGGGAAAGAAGATCTATAGAGTGGACGTGCATGTGGACGAGCACATGTGAACGTGTGAACACCTGGTTCTTTTGTGTAATGTAGTGAATCAGAGCTATGACATCCCTATGGATGTGCCCCTAGTGGATGAGCACTAGTGGGTGTATCAAATCCTTTTCTATATGTTGTTCAAGAGTCAAACCTTCCTGTAACCCTAATTGTTATGTAAAGGGTATAGGTCGGCCCCACCTTAATGTGATTAATAATAAGTGTAAAAGATAATTAATATTGCTAATATTAATTATAATAATAATAATAATAAATTATAAAGTAACTTAGAGAGGTCGGCCATGTTGAGCCAATAGACGCGTTTGTTGATTGGCCAAAATCTAATATAAGTAAGCTATGATTCCCCATTGTGGAATCATATCATACTTGTGAGTTTGGAAATTTCAGCAAGTACACTTCTTTGGCAAAAGGTACACACCTCTCTTGGGCGCTAGAGTTCTAAGGTTTAAGCACCCTCTTGTGTGCTAGGTCTTTCATGGAGGTGAAGGTCTTTCTCTTGAATATTATAGAAAAGGATTTGGCTGGGTTTTCTTCCCTTGTTGAGAAGGGTTTCCCAGGATACTTATTATGTTCTTGTGCATGGTGTTTCTTCTTGTGATCTTGGTTGTTGCAACATCATTGTTTATGGTTAAGTGAAATGCTAAAAATGGAATGAACTTCATGCTTAACCTAGATTATGAAAAATAAACATGGTATCAAAGCATAGGTCTTGAAGAACCCATTGCACAAGCATCTTTCACGAGAAAAAAGGAAAAACGTCACTATTGTCATACAAGAAAATTAGGGCTTTATATTGAAGAGGAATTTCAGCCCAAAAGCCATCTAGAAAAGTGCGCCCTAGCCCAAGGAACTCTTTGGCACCTTCAACACACCTTTTAAGTGGATAGAACTCCCGGAAAGTGAAACCCTATTTTTCACCAGTACTAGAAGTACCAGAAAACCAGAAGCACCAGTCG
>SNQJ01S0212296.1:0-15829 GCA_010110895.2 Picea sitchensis | reverse complement strand
GTTCTAGCTTCTTGTTGAAGTTAGAGAGATTAGTTTGTGTCCGCACTTACCGATTTGTCTGATAACAAAATTGGCGACTCCACTAGGGAATGTCCTCTTTTGGATTTTGCTTCCATTTTTGCTTTTAGCTTGCCTGTTTTTGGTTAATTTCATTCTCTAAGTTTTTGGGTGATCCATATTGACTCCCTGGTCCTGAAAGTTCATTGAGAAACTTTGTCCTCTTTTCATTTTTTCCTTATTTACAGTCATCGTCGCACTTGTCTTGTGAAAACCATAGCAAAGACGTTGCACTGTGCTCTTCTATAGCCTGCGACGATTCTTGTAGAATTTTTTTGGAGTGGCAATCAACTTTTTCCCCTTTCCCAGATTTGTCATCATTCTTTGGGGTGAATTTTTAGTCTTGGTGAATGATTATTTGCAGCTTGGTTTGCATATTTTAGCCTGAATTTGATTGTTTCTCAAGTGTTGATCGTCTTTTGCATAAGCTTCATAGTTTTGTCTTTGACTTCTTATTGCAAGTGCATAATCTCAAGGCTTCATCTTTGAGTGCTTGCTAGATGAGTTGTTATTGATCTTTGGTGAGTTTTGGATTGTTGTTGATTGGAAAATGATTTTTGATTGCATTAGACAAATAAGTTTTCTTACTTTTTCATTTTTGGTTGCATTATGAGTTTAGTTTGGGAAATAGTGTTATGAGTGCATTCATCTTCTTGGGAAACCTTTTATTTTTTATTTAAGATCTATGTTTCTATTTGAAAAGAAAATAATTGAAGCTTATTCTTCTATTGGTAGTCTTTACAAGAAATTTTTGCATTCAAATATTTGTTTAAAAAGAGAAAATTGGAAAATTTGGTAGCTTTGATCGTTTGGCATCAATATCATTCAAAAATTGAAGGAATTGTGTTTTGTAACTTGTTGTATTCTGGAAAAAGAAGCCTTCTCCCTTGTGTAACTAGAGTTCATTGAAGGAAAATATTGCATCTCATCTCTCTTTGCATATTGTTGGGTCAAGGTCAAATACTTCATCAGTTTCATCTCCACTTCCTTTTTGAGTAAGCAACAACCATTGAAATTCAACGTAATTTTAAAATCTATCTAGCAACTTTTGTTTTCTAGAACTTTTATACACCAATATTAGCTAGGGATAGCTCTTTGGAATAGGTTGTGAGGAACACCCTCCAAAGCATCAAAACCCACAATAGTACCTTGTGATAGGGAGAGTTAAATCCACTTGCTATATTTTGTTACGGGAAGCCCTTCTAACACAAGGGTCAATCACAAGGTCACATTAGGGCCGACAGAGTTACTCACCCTGCTTTGTTGGTCTTAGTTTAGATATTGTGGGTATTATTGGGGGTCACTTGAGAAGAAAACCATGTGCAAACCTTCTTGACTTGATTTTGGGCTTAGATACCCTGCCCTTGCATGTGGATCAGACCGTCGACTGCTTCCCCATGCATCATTGTCGTAATTGGTAACCTTAGTGGCCTATCTCTTTAGAGTCTTTACATGAGGTGACTGTGGAGGGGAAAGTCTTCATGGTACCTGGAATCGACGTTGGCCAAACTCACTCGGCCTCCTTGGAGGGTATACCCACGATTTTGTGTGGGAGCTTGCACCCGGGTGTAACTCCGTTAAGCAGGTCGTCAACGTAACTTTTCCACCCGCTTTATCCTAGCCCCTTCTTGTCTCAATTTCACGACATTGGATTTCAACACCAACTAGTGATTTCGAAATAAGAAGGTTTGTTTGCATGCTTGATGTCTAGATTTATTAGTGGAGTGTTGTTTGTTTCTCCAGTTGGCCATAGATTTCTTTCATTATTTATTCTGTGCGACCAACATCGACCCTCTCCATTCACGTAGGATGCAAGGGTTACCTCTGGAAGAGCTGGAAGAATACACCCCTTTGCTTCCTAATTCATCAGAGGTTCCTTCTCCTGAAGGATCAGTCAATAACAACGTGTCCTATGAGATCAAAAGTTCTACTCCATTGGTAGAATCGTCACTTCATGTAAATCCGTTATTGAATGTAATACAAGATCCAATTTTGCTCCGCATAAAATCTTCGAGAGATGTTGTTGCTGAAGACTATACTAGAATACCTACTGGGCCTTACACAGAGTCTGGTGTAGGTGATCCACCCTTTCAAAGTGAATCATTTAGAACTCTGGTTCATACTGCTGGAATTTTTAATCCTAGCTCAATCCCCGTCTATTCTTTTTGGAGGGCCTCCTCAGGACACAATATTTTTGATAAACTGGGGATGAGTCCAAATCAACCTATGTCGTCACATACACCCATTAATTCCACTGCTTATACAATACCTTTAGATCATTTTACTGGCATGCCGAGTAATGTTGTTACGGTTTCAGATCCATTGTTGATTGGTTCTCATACAATCCTTCCTCTCCAGCTCAATAACTTCTATTGGAACGCCACTTCCGCTTAGATCAAATCCATCACTTCCACCTGGGTATAACGCTCTTAATACTTCTATTGCAAATCCTACCCAGGGTCCATCTGAAGGATCTAATCTTTTTGTTCCACTTGGGTATAATGATGCTAGCAGTTTTGTTCCCACACCTACGTAGGTTCTATCCGGAGGGCCTAGCATTCCTCCTCCACCTGGAAGATCTAATCGTTCTAGCCCAAGTAGCTCCAATTTACTTGGAGGTACGACTCATTCTGTTACCTATGGTTTTCAACTTCCAAGTCGGGGGAAACCTCAAGTTGGGGGTCAACCTCAAATTGGAGCACAACCCCAAGTTGGGGGTCAAACTCAAGTTGGGGGGCAACCCCAACTTGGGGGTCATAACCTAGTTTACAAACATTATATACCTGACTTACAAACCCAACCTTGGAATTTTCCTTTCCAAGGCAATCAACAACCGCCTTGGGGGAAAAATACTAAATTAAATTCTATCGTACTCTCTATTCTTAGGCAACCTTATCTAGGCTCTATAAATCCTACCTGGGGCTAAGATTTTCAATATAATGCTCCTTTCCAAGATAGCATGCCAAATCAACCAACGCATGTTGGCTACTTGACTCAAGACCATTTGCAACCGAATTTGACAGGACCCTTTAACTATATACAAACTGCTTATGATCCTACTGGTATACCTATGAGATTGCCTCCTCAAAATTACCAGTTTCCTAAGGTCAAAAAACAATTTTCGTTTCTAGCTACTTTGGATTTACCAGATTTATCTAGGATTTTGAATGATCCTATTTTTCATTCTCCTTATTGGCCGGTTATACCTGCCAAATTACCATCAGACATTCCTAAGTTTGACGATCGATCGGGAGAAGACCCAAACAATCACGTCATGACATTTCATCTTTGGTGTTCATCCAACTCCTTGATGGATGACTCTATCTGATTACGTATTTTCCAATGAACTCTTATGGGTTCGGTTTCCAAATGGTATATCGAATTGCCACGAGGATTATTCAATTATTTCAATACCTTAGCTATGGCTTTCTTGACACTTTACCAGTTACCGATATGATACGAGATAAGAACCGAAATTTTGAATTCATTTAAACAATCCTCTTCTACTCACATTTCAGATCACATTCACGAGTGGAGGAGGAGAAGACGATTAAACAAAGTCCCCCTTCCTGATCAATTATTGGCTGAGTGGTTTACCAAATCACTCATCAGTCCTATAGCCCGTGATGTTTCCATGGGCCGTGTCGTCACTGAAGAGCAGGCAATTAATCGTGCTCAATACATGGATCTCGTTTATTCACAAACATGCACGTTATATGACTTGATCGCTGATGCTCCTCTCCCGTCTACAAATCCAACCCCAATGCCTCCAATAGCTTCTCATGCTGCTTATGGTGCGATTGACACTTTTCATGACGACACTTAGTCTAAAAAAGCGAGTCATTCGAATCCCAAATCTACTACTGCTAATGTAAAAAATGCTACTCCTTCGACTCCCTCTCCCACTAAAACCTCTGAGGTCAATACTGTTCAGTCTACACCTACCGGTAAAAGTCAAAATAAAAAGAAAGGGAATGGTAAGAATAAAGAGGATAAATATAATAATCAACGATCCGATAAACCCAAGACTCAGCCTGCTGATGATAAAGAAAAGCGAAAACCTCGTTATCCTTGCCATATCTGTGGTGAGGACCATTATACGAAAGATTGTCCGAGATGTGCTGAGGTTACTAAGTTCCTGCAAGGGACCGAGACACCTCCTACAACCCCCGTTTGGTCACAACCATTTCCTTCTCAAAAACAAGACCAATTGGTTATTCATGAACAACCTTCTCCCTCTACCACATCTTATGTAGTTATGTGTATTGGTGACTCCAAGAAGAACAAAGTTGCAGTCACTACTCGAACCAAAGATTATTCTCCTTCTAAAGAGAAAGTTGATGATTTACCTCCTCCATTGGTTCAATATTCTCCATCAACTTCACCTACCAACGATCCTATTCATCTCGGATGACCTAGTCTAGATACAGTTCTTCATCCGCCTCCTAAGGGCGTCGTTCATAAGTCGTCATTTAAATCCCATGCACCTGCTGCTCAAAACTACAGTATTGTGGAAGATCTTGCACAAGCACCTTCTGTGATGTCGACTCTTGAAGTCCTTCAAAGTTGTCCTATGCAATGAAAGACACTGTTAAAGGCTATTGTTGGAATCGATCCTACTGATATGAATTTGATAATCTTTGACTTGGAAGATCACATTCCAAGTCTCCCTCATCAATTAGCATTTCCAATACAAGTCATTGTTTAAAATAAGAATATTTGTAGAGCAATTGTTGATGAAGGAGCTTCAACTTGCGTCATGTCTGTCACTTGTTGGAAAGCCATTGGCTCTCCTGCCCTTACCGAATCACAGAATACGTTAAAATATTTTAATGGTACAGGTTTTAAACCTTATGGTGTTCTTTCTTCATTATCTATTGCATTAGAAGGAAAAGTGGTTACTATTGAGGTTGAGGTGTTTGATGCACCTCTTGATTACAACCTTTTACTTGGCCGTAGTTGGACCGATTCTATGCGCGCAATTGTTTCTACTCTTTTCTGTGTGATACGTTTCCCTCACCAAGGAAAAGTTGTTACGGTAGATCAACTCACCTTCTTTAGTTCTGATTCACGCACTAGTAACATTCCATTCATAGCGAAAACACCTCGTGGTTATGAGAATGTCGGTGTGGGTCTTTTAAAGGATTCATTGTTAATGGGTACTTTCCCCATTCCACCATCCGATGTTCCTCCTACTCTTGTCGCTTCTGTTAACATGATTTCAACCAGTGTTGGTGAAACCCCTGATTCTTATGACCCTTGGATCGTACCTAACTTGGAAGAATTTCTTCGTTATGGTGACCGAATGCATTTAAGTCCAATGGAATTGGATTATCAAGCTATTTAATCGACAACTCCATCTCCTCATTTTCTTTGTGATACGTCTCTCGATAAATTTCACACGATATTTCCAACTGATGAAACAATCATGGATGTTATGTTTGTGGAAGATACTCCATGGGATGATGGACATCATAGTTCTATTCTCTTCCTCGAGCATGAGACTATAGAGAATTATCAATGGATTTCAAATCCGTCTATAGTCATTACTATTTCCCTAGTTTCTGAACCAACACATGATGTTTTGTATGAAGGGAACTTGGGAAATATTTCACCTACCATCCCATTAGATATTTTGATTAAGCCTGGAATTGTGGAAAATGTTCATATAGGTGCCTCATGTTCTTCTGATGAGATCCAAACTTACAAGGCCCTTTTCCAAGAATTTCGTGACGTTTTTGCATGGAGTTATGAGGAAATGCTTGGAATTGATCCAGATATTGTTGTACATGAAAAAGACATACTCGAACGCCAAACCTGTTCGACAGAGACTTCGCCAAATCCATCCACATAAAGTTGTTGCGATTAAATTCGAAGTTGAAAAACTTCTTAAAGTCGGTTTTGTCTACCCTATAGCGTTGACTGATTGGGTGTCTAATCTTGTTCTGGTTACGAAGAAACAAGGAACGATCCGTGTTTGTGTTGATTACAGGGATATTAACAAGGCTTGTCCTAAAGATAGTTATCCAACCCCTTTTGTCGACCAGATTGTTGACGATTGTGTCGGGAGTGAAATCTTCTATTTGATGGATGGATTCTCCAGCTATAAACAAATCAATGTTTTACTCACGGATTAACATAAGACCGCTATTATTTGCCCTTGTGGTACCTTCGCATACTGTAAACTCCCCTTCGGTCTCAAGAATGCTGGTGTGACTTTTCAACGTGCTATTTCTTATGCTTTTCATGATATTAATCACATTGTACAACCTTACCTAGATGACTTACCAACGCATTCCATGCGTCGCCAAGGTCACCCGACACACTTACGAGCCATGTTCCTACGATGTTGATATTATCACATACAATTGAATCCACATAAATGTGTTTTTTATGTAGAGTCTAGATGACTTCTCGGTTTTATTGTTTCTACGCATGGGATTAGGGTGGATCCTTTGAAGGTTGAAGCTATTATAAATTTGGCTCCTCCTTCTACCTTACATCAACTCCAAAGTTTGCAAGGGAAGGCAAACTTTTTATGTCGATTCATTCCCAATGATGTTGAACTAACGAAAGGTTTCACTCAACTTCTTAATAAGGGTCATGATTTTGTATGGGACGACAGTACCAACAAAGCCTTTGAAGATTTGAAACATGCCTTAACCCATCACCACTTTTATTTCCCCCCGATTATAGTCGAGATTATTTCTTATACTTGGTTGCTTCAGACTCTACCATAGCCATGGTTCTAGTCCAAGAGGATGATTTGCACGATGAACATGTTATTTACTATTTGAGTCGAAGTCTTATGACCATCGAAACTAAATATATGCATGTGGGGAAATTGGACTTGGCAGCCGTTCAAGTTGTTCAATGTTTTCATCATTGTATCTTATTGCGCAAAGCTACGATTAATTCTTATTGCAACCCTATGCAACATATCCTCACACGACAATTGCTGGGGGGAAAATACTCCAAATGGATAGTGATTCTCCAGGAGTTTGATTTGGAGTTTGAGCGAGCCAAGTCAAAGAAATCTTTGGTTTTTTCCGAGTTGATATGTGACCTTCCCTTCGCTGAGACAAAAACTATGGCAGAAGACTCTTTCCTGATGAGTATCTCTTTCTGATCAGTTCAAATGACATATGGTATGGAGACATTATGATTTATCTCCAAACCCAAAATTTTCAGTCTAATCTTTCTCGTGTAGATCATAGTCGAATTCGGTATCAAGCCCATCAATATATTATCCTTAATGATACCCTTTACCGCCGTGGTATGGATTCCGTATTTCGACGATGTCTAACCTATGATGAAGCCGAGAAATATTTAAATGAATGTCATTTTGGAGCATGTGGTGCTCATATGTATGAGTATTCCACTACCCAAAATATCTTATGAGCTGGTTACTTCTGACCTTCGTTGTTTAAGGATTGCATTACTGCCGTTCAAGAATGCCATGCTTGTCAAACATATAACAATAAGATTCGATCACATTGTGCTCCTCTTTACCCTGTA
The DNA here is from genome assembly GCA_010110895.2 of Picea sitchensis. NCBI lineage: Eukaryota > Viridiplantae > Streptophyta > Pinopsida > Pinales > Pinaceae > Picea > Picea sitchensis. Next base: position 8,254 of record SNQJ01S0212296.1, on the reverse strand, counting down.
GTTTCCGTTGGTCCATTCTCTAAATGGGGAATTGACTTTATGACCTGTAACCCTCACTTGACCGGGGGACATGGATGCATTATTGTAGTTGTGGATTATTTCACTAAATGGGCCAAGGTGATGCCTACATTTGATAATACTGGGAAAAATACAATGTTGTTCATATTCAATCATATCGTCACTAGGTTTGGTGTCCCTCAAGCCATCGTCACTGACCATGGCAACCATTTTCCCAATTTCATGATATCTGAGCTTACCGATAAGTTGGGTCTTCGGCATGAAAACCCTACCCCTTACTATCCACAAGCCAATGGCCAAGTTGAAACAATCAACAAAGTTCTATCTACTATGCTTCGATGAATGGTAGGGATTCATAAGTCAAGCTGGCACACAATGTTATTTTTGTCATTATGGGCCTATCAGACGTCTGTTAAATCTGCCACAGGGTTCACACCTTTCCAGTTAGTGTATGGTATCGAAGCTATTTTGCCGATTGAATGTGAAATCCCATCTTTGAAACTACCTGTTGAACTTCTCCCTAACACCTCAGCCGAAGAAGAACGTCTCTTATATTTGATGCAATAAGACGATACTATCCATGATGCTTCCTTAGTCATAGAAACCCAGAAAAAATGTGTCAAAGCTCAATACGACAAGCATGTCAAACCGTGTGTTTTTTCTGAGGGGGATTTAGTTCTCCTTTACGAACAAGATCGTGCTTTGATGGGAGACGGTAAATTCGAGTCCATGTGGTGTGGCTCTTATATTTTTAAAAGAGTTTTGGAGAAAGGGGCTTATGAGCTGGTGGATTATGATAGAATTCCTTTGAGTGAACCCATAAATGGGCTTTACTTAAAGAAGTACTATGCTTAAAATATTTTTTGCATGAGTGCTTTGTATTTTTAGTGTATCATACTTTAGTGTGTGCTTTTTTTGTTTTTGTTATACTTTTAAGCACTTACCTTGCCTTGTGCTTGGTTTCCAGATGTCAGCGTTCTTACTACCCTATATCGACTTTGCTGATGGTGCTAGTCGTAGTACTCAAAACCTAGCGTCTGCTGCATAGGAAACTTATGCACCTACAGATGAGTTGATCAGTCTACATGGTGTTTTCCTTGGTCGTGCAACTAATAATATCGCATAATACAATGCAGTTATTGAGTTATTAACTAACACCATTTCATTGGGCATCCGTCATCTTATTGTACGTCTTGATTCACAACTAGTGGTGCTGGAATTGAGTAACGTTTATTCCATCTGAAGTCCTACATTGTTATGGGTATACTTGAGAATTCACCTCTTGGAAAGACATTTTGATTATATTGAATATCAACACATTCCTAGATGTCTAAACACATTAACAAATGAATTGGACAATTATGTTTTAGACAAACATTTGTGCCATTTATAAAATCAAACACACATTTAAAGGACAAGTAAGCCAATAAGAGTTTTATATAATAACGTCTAAAGTTACAAAATGTGTTTGTCCTTAGACCAAAATGTCAAAATGTTGAAGCACATGGCTTCATATGCATCAAGGATGCTGCTCGCTATAACAAACGACTACCCGTGCCACACGACAGAGCAATCGACCCATAGATGCTGACACACCAACTGTATGGCATTGGTAGCGTTGAGGTAACTCGTCCACAATGATGTCATGGACAATCCCTCAAGATTCTATTCGATCTCCTCGAGATCCTTAGCTTCCACCCCTCGACCCACCATTACGCCTATCTCTCCACGTCTCTGGATAGGAGATGATCCTGGAGGTTTGAAAGGTGCCACATCTGCATTGTTGAGAGCACTCGATTAGTCTCAAATAAATAACAAAAACATTTTATAATTAAAATACCAAAAACAACATATAATGAAAAAATCTTTCTTACCTATCTCTCCCCACTAAGAACCCTTAGGTAATTCCAAGTCGAGGTCTCCACGGAAGTCAGTCCCAACATATGCATAGTCCTCAACCATAACAAGCTGATCCCTCAACCATTGGAAGAAAGTTGGACCAATGTAATGATTGGCACGCCACCATGATGTGCCATCAAGTCTACCCATCTCTTCATTCGAGGCTCCTGTGGGGAGGGTATTCCCCATTCCACATGTTGTCAGCGTAAAATGGGGACCCTCTCTAGGAAGAAGGATACCAAATTAGATCCATACACGAATTGTTTCAATTGACCAGTCCTACACTTTGTCAATTGTTTCTTCATGTTTTTTAGAAGACATTTGCACCAATTGAAAACCCAAGGCTCCATACACTCGATATCATACTAAAAGTGGCATTGTAAAGCCATGCGAGGAGCTGCACTCCCTGCCATCCAAGTGATGTTATAGAGGATAGTTCTCAAAGGAAAGTATTGAACATCCTTTATGGCAACTTTGCCACTATGCTTCTCTGTACTAGGTACGCAGTGATGTGCTACATAATAATCCATGGGTTCACCACCACCTCTGCTTCCTGATAGTGACACTTGAGAGCCTCGACGAGATAATATACTCAAGAAGTAGATGTCATCGATATCTAAGGTGAGTGTATGCACACCCACATGAAATGCTTTCTCATTAACATCCCACATGTGGACTAACTATTCCAATAGCATCAATTGGGTTCTCATGCCCTGGACTTTGAAATTTTTTAGCAAGACACACTCCCTAAGTGCCATGATAGTGCCTAGATCATTCTCGGAAAAGTAATCTTCCTCCTCCTGCTCTCGTTCTGTCCATTCGAGCATAATGACTGATGAAAAACTGCCAAACAACATTAAAATATGATTAGGTTCATCAAAATTTCAAAGTTGGAAGTTTTCCTAGCTTTATCTCTCTTTTTAAATTTTGAGTTGTGGTCATCGCAGGGGCTCCTTTTGCCACAGAGTGACATCGTTGCACCCCTACAATGATTTAGGATCATCGCAGTTCCCGATAGGGTGGGCCTGTGACGATCTCAAAGCGCAATGACCCTTGAAAAATCACCCATAACTTAAAATTGAACCATTAAAAATGAAAACTTCAACCATGAAAAGAGAGAGGGGAAGAAGAATACCTACTTCAAGGAAGCGACTCGAGAAATCGTCCACCGGGCGCTCCAGAATCGTCACTTGAAAATCAGAGGAAAAAGGGTTTTTTTGGCACTAGTTTGGTGAAAATGCAAATGAAATGGTAAATGGACTAGTTTTGACCTATTTTATTCACTTTTCCCATTTTAATTTCAAATTAAATTAATTTTTAAATATTTTTACCTATGCCCTAAACCTAATGAACTTTTCAAAGTGTCGATATTGCAGGTTGAAAGATCCGAGGATTGGATTTTTGATATGGATCACCTTTTTTGGTCGTTTTTGCGTGTTTTCAAGATGTATATTTAAATTTAGGGTTTTTCAGGAAAAACTCCAGCATGGTCTTTATTCTTTATCGCGCTCATGAAACTATGAGAATGTAATCAAGTACCCTTTTATCACTTTTTTCGGACTCGTAATGGTAATACGAAAAAACGAACCCTATGGAGTATCCTTTAAGTTCATTTCAAGCTCCCTAAACATGAAAAGATAGCCTAACGACCTTGTTCTTTTCACGCTCGTAAAAGTTTTTGAAGAAAACGTCTGATGAGCGGTAGATTATCTCTTTTTTGGTCTCATTAGTCTAATTTACAAAAAAAGACATTTTGGAGTTTTCTTCAAGTGTTTTTCAGACTCTCTAAACATGAAAAACCCCTGAGTTTACTTTCTTTGGACTCGTAAAACAAACATCGAAAGGCCCATATGGGACCGAACCACTCCTTCCTAGGGTTCATTAAAAATACTTCGAGGAACTCATCCGAGGGACTCATCCGGAGGATGAGCTTACATTACAAGCATATGTTATCCTCCTCAAGCTTGCGTAAAAATAAAGAGATACTCGCCATAAATGGTGGGGTAAAATTGGGAAAGAAATGTATATTTGTATCTGTGTTAGTGGCAATAATTTGCTCTTGAACATGACACCCCTCTTCATCATTGTATCCAGGTTGGGAGATCCATTTGTCTCTCATCTGACCATCCACAAGTCCATAGGTTGTGTCCTCCTTGAGTCAATGCTGCCAAGAAAATTTTCGTGTCATTCATATGTTCAAGAGAAGTTCAACCTAAATAAGCCTTCTATCAAGTCATCCATCTGCAGTCCTCAAATTATTACCATGTCGATCTTCCCTAAGTCAGTCTTGAATCACTTTGTACTCTGATCTACTTCAAATCTGTTACATATTTCATGTCATTGATGGGGGATACATTAAGGCCCTCCTGTGATGAGTATTTTCTTGTCGATTTCAACTCATTATCCGAGAATTAGAATTAGAAATCATTTATTACCTTGGGACCTTCATGTCTCAATGGCAGGTTTCCTCGCTTTCAACAGTGGGTTCACATCATTGGCCTCCGATTGGAAGATTCCATTGAGTGTTCGACTTCAATTCATTAATTCACATTCGTTGGATTGTACTAGAGTACCTTGGGGGTCATTGACATCAATGGTGACTTCCCTCACACTTGTTAACGATATTCATTAATGATCGATAATCAAGTGGTTTCTACCATGTTCGACTTCAACACTTGTAATCACATGGCTAGATTCATACTTTGGGATGATGGAAATGAAGACCTTAGACCTCACCATATCAATCCAGGTTGCGATGGAGTATTCATAAGTCTGTACTGACACATAGATCCACTGTGTATGTCTCGTGGCTATGTCCAAATTTGAGTTTTTAGAGTATAGATGCACAATATATTTCTCATGGCTATGTTGAATCATGATGACATGGATCCACAGTGTATGTTTGGTGGCCATGAATCACTTGACACTTATGATTAGAGTCACTTGTAGTCCGAGTATGGGAATGCCTACCTTAGAAATGGTATATTATTATGAAAATGCTTGATTGTTTGCAGGTTCCCGACCGATGCGCTCCTTGTTTTCGACACACACATATTACAAAGTATTTCAGTTGTCATAGGTTCCAACTTCATACTTTGAGGGGAATTCTGTTACACATTATTTTGGTCATTCCCGTGATCAATTGACGATATGTGTATAACTCACTCCTATGTTCTTTGAAGTTACTAAAATGAGACTTTCTCCATGAAGAAGTGAATCATCTTTCTTTTCTTAAAAACCATATCAAAGGAGATCGTCGAAATCTGCTAAATGCTTGGGGTACGATGATGCTTGATCATTGCATTCTGCACCAAACTTGGACTGCACCGCTACAGCATGATGCTTGTGCATAGGGTGCGACAATGCTTAAACAAGAGAAAAAGGTGAAATTCACGAAAGTTATAGAAGGGAATCTTATAGAAGATGAGGTGGCCTTCGATCGGTTTGGATCTTAATCACTTCTATGATTTAGTGGGATCATCCTAATCTCCTCATCCATCCCTCTTTCATCCTATATAGAGAGGGATCTCTCATGGGAAAGGCTAGGCTTTCTTATACATGAAGAATTCTACTAAAGATTATACTTGTGATAACTTTGCTTTAGCTCTCCAAGTCAGGTTGTGAATGTTCTTCATCAAAAGCATTGGAGAAAAGGCGTGTGTGTTGGAGAAAAGGGCCATTGGAAGGGACCTTGCAACATCAAGGCATAGGTTGTATTATCCATTTTCATTCAATATGATGCAGTGATACATTTCTTCCCTATAAAGGTGTCTTTAATTTTATTGTATAACTCCTTGATCTTATACATAGACTTCATTTGAATGTATAAATCATTGTTCTCTCTCTTTGTTGGTTTGTGCTTATTAACAGGTTCAATATCCCACAAATCCAAAGATGGAGCAAGGATGACACTAACGAGGATCAAACGTCATTTAAATGGTATGTCATTTGTCCCTCTCTGAACTAGTTTACATTACAATGAAATCTAAGGAGAAGCTTGTATTCTACTCTGTTTTGTTCTAGCATCTTGTTGAAGTTAGGGAGATTAGTTTGTGTCCACACTTACTGATTTGTTCGATAACAACTATTGGCTAACAAGATGGATGTCTTATTGTTGAGCTTTGATAGTTAAGCTAAATTTTTGAGTCTATTATAACTTTGTTGAATCTATTATGCATTTTTTCGAATGTTACAAAACCTAAGTTTTCAATCTATTATAAATTCATTGAATCTCTGTGCGAGGAACTTCATTGATTATCTTTCTAATGTCTTTAAATAGGATCTGAATGGATTTAACCAAGCTTTGAACGACAACACATTATATCAACTGTCAAACCGATCCGTGTATGCGGGAACCTCCACTGCCTAACATCTTTGCGGCCACCTCCACTGCCTAGACAATGACCACCTCCATCACCTAGACAAATTTACCTCAAAAATATATTTCAAATCAGTAAGCTAGACGAACAAAGCCATACTGGAAAAAATGGTAAGACAACTTTGCCTCAATAATATATTTCAAATCAGTGAGCTGGATGAACATGAAAGCCATACTAGAGAAAATGGAAATACACCTATTGTTGGAGAAACCATATTGATGCTATGCAACTATTATGCAATTGTAAGTTATTCAATAAAAAAACTAAATTTAGCTTACTGGTCAAAAGAGTTGTTGCTTTAGCTACTATGAGCATATCCACAATGTCCATGTATTGGATGGGTTGTTGTTGATAATATGAAGTATTTCGAGAATACTATAGAAAGTCAAAATCCACTCTTTTCAATAGCTTAATCATATACTACATATGATCTTCGATTAAAAAAAATAACTTTCTATAACAATAAAATGGAACCTAACCTAGCCCTGTTGCAGTTGTTGTTGAGGTTGTATATAGTTTTGTGTTGGTTGTGCGTAATATCATCCATATGGTTGTTGAGAATTTTGTCCGACCACATATTTGACTAAGAATCAAGGACAATATTTTATGAATAAATAAAATTGTGTGAACATTCCATGGACATTATATATCGAGGAAGAAAAACAACCATATTTGATATAAAAAAAATATTGGAAACAATAAAATGCAAAGTAAAATTTCCAATGCCATTATACATGTTACATGAGTGCAAAATATATATAGGATTTCCTTTAGCAACTTGATGTTGTGGTTGGAGTGTAGATTGTTGTTGTCGAGGTTGTTGTTGATATGGTTGTTGATACCCATACCATGAATCCCCTTTCTTGAACATGTTATCTGCAACATGTTGAGACTGATGTTGATAATATTCTTGTACACATGCACAAATCACGTGTTGAACTAAAATAAATGAACATTTTTTGTAGCAACAATGAAGTTCAATTACATAAGCATGAATTCACTATACACAAATATCAAAGGACATTTTAACATCTTCTACATGAACTAATTACACATTTATAACTTTGATTGGATGACAAAGAAAACAACCTCCCTTCGAACCAGAGCTACTCCCTCCGATCATGCTAACATTGCGCAGAGAAGTTCCATCCAATGACAAATATAGAGGAAACATGTTGCTCTAGATTGAAAGTCCTTCCAACAACATTAGGGGTGTTTTTAACCACTCAACCAAACTCGAGCTACCCACTCAAACAATGCCCCTAACCACAACACTTGGGTTTCTGGAAGAAAGCACTTGAGTTGTAGCAATGTGATGCTTTTGCTGAACCATCAACAAGACCATACAAAAGGGCGATGCCACCTTGTCCATGCTTAGTATGAGCCAATGCATGTTGGTGAGCAGGAATGCTCGACCATCAGTGGTAAAACATAATGGAATAACCACTAGATGAACAAATACAACAACCAAATAAAGCTATAGAAATAGGCATAGATGACCAGGATATATAATCCTGCTAGGTTAATACAAAAAGTAAAGAAATAATTGTCCAAAGTCAAAGATAACCCATAGAAGAGTTATATCCAAGTACACTCGTCAAAGCATAGAGAGATGAATTGCTCAATTATCCACCAGAACATATGTCAAAATGGTTTTTGACTTAGGAAAATGATTAGTTTATTATGGATCAAAAGAAATGTGACTGAAAGGAAGGAAGAGGGAGACTGGGTTGTGTCGGTCAATGTCTGTCTGGTCTTCCCTCCCCTTTTTTTCCATTTGGGTTGAGAAAAAACGACGAAGTCCATCCGGGGGTGGATGTTGCTCATTTCAATATTCCACTCGGGGAGATTCCAAAGTGCAAAGTATCATTTTTCTCCCAATTGCAAGAACATTCTATTATTGGTATCATACACAAGGGGGAAAGCCTACATTGGCATGATAGATCCACATGTACAAA
>SNQJ01S0212294.1:0-15829 GCA_010110895.2 Picea sitchensis | reverse complement strand
CCTAAAAAGGGGTCAAGATCCTACAATCTCTACTTCATCTTGTGCTTCTCCTTCGACAGCCTATCGAAGTCCCAGAAATAGGTCAAACATCACCAAGAATCCACAAAACTTGGTCAAGGGCCAACATGCCCCCAACACTCACCTATGACTTGCCCCGAGTCACTCTGGTCTGGTTAGTTCTACTTCAAAAGCCTTGATCTTGGCTCGAGCTTCTTCAACTTGTTGTTGTGTCACGACCTCCTATTTAGCGAACTCTTGGATGACTTCTTCATTGATAGGTCCCTCTAGGCGTTGTTCAGCTATAATGATGACTTACTCCAGTTCTGCTCCTCGAACTTCAATCTCTGCGAACAATTGGAAAGTCTCATTCTGTATAGGTTGCAGCCTCTGAGTTACTTCCATAACTATGATTTGAATGGTGTGGACCTATTTTTGGGCAGTGCACTGCTCCTGGGATTGCTTCATTCTTTCCACAGCTGATAGGAGCTTCAACTGCGCTTGTATTGTCTCGTTTGTTGTTTCACTTCCTAGAGTTGTGACTCTAGTTCCTTCAATTCTGGATACTCAGTGAGTTTCTCATACATATGGGCACTGTAATCACTCAGTTTCTTACATTCCATGGCAAGGAATTTTATTCTTTCAACTGCGCTCTGGGCAGTTGCTTCTCTTTGATCCCTTACATCTTGCGGGGTGTCGGGCACTGTGCAGAGCTCTAAGTATGCTATTCTTTGTTGTAGTTGTTGGATAGATTCCACAAGCTTCTCTACTTGATGCATGACTTCGTATTCTTCCCTTGGTTCTAATCCTATCATAGAGTGGAGTGCTCTGTTGACTGCTTCTTTTACTTTGAGTAGCTCTGCGAGCAACTGTTCTTTCTCTTGTTGCATATGTGCTTTCTCTTCTTCAAAATTTGCCTGGAGAGCAACCTTCTCCTATTCTGCAACTCTGTGTTTCTCTATGATTATGCCTTTCACTTGCTTCAAGGCCTGGGTGACTTGTTTTGTTTCCTCTTGTATGCAACGAAGGCGAGATTCGACCGCATCATCTAGTCGGCGGAGTTGGGTTGGCTCATATCCGAACTCTGGTTCTCCCTATGGTAGTGGCGCAGTGGAGCCTGTGTGAATGGACCGAAGGGCATGTTGTACCCCTCATAGTTCAGCTTCAATTCTATCGTGCATTTCCTCCTACTTGGCTTCTTGTTTCTCCATGATTTCCAGAGAAGAGTCATTTAGAGTTGCTATGATGAAGTCAAAATCATCGGTAGTGAGTACAGTCTGCATCTTGGTCATGGTATCTTTTTATTTCTTCCGGGAAGAAGGTTTCAGGGGAGAAACCTTCCTCTTCTTCAAAGGATCAGCTCATCTCTAGGCGGTGTTACTTCGCCTTTCTTCTGTTCAGTTTCTTTTCCATTTATCTCTTCTACTTCATCATCACCCCCTCGGTCAGGTGATATTGAAGCAGTCTTTCCTGAGGCACTGCTTAAGTCTTGGATCTCTTCAGTCTTCTTCCTTCTGTTGGTTTTGGGTGTGTTCTGTTCTTTGTGAGTGGCCTCTGGGCTGTCCAATTCAGGGTCAGACATCTCTGTGGGGTCAACGGGGATAAGGAGGTATGTGTACCAGTCCTTAGTGATCTCCTCAAGGTCCTCTTCCATGAGTTTGTAGTATGACTGAAGCTGCCCCTTATGTTCATCGGCTCGCGCTGTAATGTAGATGAAGTGTAGATCTGCGTGGAACTTCATCAGGGTTTGTAACCTCTGTAGGGTGTCTGAAGTCATGTGAGGTTGAGTTTTGATGGCTCTCTTCAGCTGAAGGTAATATGTGTGGAAAACAACGTTAGACTACCACTGTTTGCTCATATCGCTCGAGTACCAGAGCATGGTGAACTTCACAGCAAGTGGCTCGAATGACTCAATATCTGGGAAGGTTGCACCTTCCGTCATCTCCCAGGCAACAAACGCGATGAAGATCAGGAGCCAACTAAAGTGAAACTCATAGCCCTGATCTTGTGCTTCGCGGAAATCTAGTTCCAACTGATTAACTTGGTACTTCGCCCAGTTCATCAGTAGGCCTTCCATGCACTTCCCTGCGAGGTCAACGATGAAGCCTGTGACCTGCATGGGTATGTTCTTCCTTACTAGTTTTCCAGCTATTAATTGGCATGCTAGGCGCATTGCACCATTCTGGATGAAAGCTACCTTGTAGCCTCACGTCCCCATCTCAAAATCGTCGTATGTATCCTTTATCTTCTATGCTAGTGCATGATCTATGGCTTTCTCTGGATAGAAATCCTGAGGGTCGGGTCCTTGCATACTTAATCTGGTGATCCTATCGATCAGCGTCGGATCGAGTGTGATATGGAGGTCTAGCCATAAGTAGTTTCCATGGTAACATGAAAGTAGCATCTTGACACAGACGTTGACTTCCTAGTGCCTTCCAAAGTGTGGGATTTTCATTACATTTAACAGGGTGGACTGCGCAAAGTTCATCGTCCACGGCTGGAGGATTATCTTTGAGTTCTTCCCCTTCATCCTGGTCAAGTATTTGTATGGGGCAAGCATACTATAGTTCTTGCGATCTCCTAGGTTGAAGTCGTTGAACTTCAATGTGGCAATATTTTCCTGCTGCGTTCAAACTGTGTGTATCCCCTTCGGGAGGTACGCAGTAACCATGGTGTACTCGAAATATCTTAGCACACTATCACGACTACCCACTGCGGCCAGAGGCGGGATGTAGTCGGACAATATGGTCGGGATCAGCTTTTCATTTGCTAGGTCATCTCTGTGTTTGGTTCTTTTTTCCGCTGTTGGTCGGGATGGCTCGGCTTCGCGAGTAGTCGACGGAGAGGTTTTCACTCCTCTCGTCGATGACGCTTGTACACCCACAGACATTACTCTTTCATACATGACTCTCTCAGTCATGAGGTCGATGAGTACTTCCTTCACAGACTCTTTGACTGCGCTAAATGCTTCAGACATACATGCTCGTGATTGAATATCTCGGGTTAGAAGAGTAACTAGTCAATGCAACGGGATGGATGGAAATAGTGTGATGATCATTATGCGAAATCAACAATTATGTGGGCTCAGAAAATCACGATTGGAAAAAGTGTTCTTGGTGCATGGCTCGACAGAATAAATAGATAACTTGGCAACAGATCTCTTGCAATGGGTGAGAAGCCTTCATTAACTCAGTTATGTCTGTTATGGCACAGTCCCAACAGTCTGGTGGCGAACCTTCTGACCATAAATGCCTTTTTACCCATTCGGTCCATCGGTCTAACAGTTATATTGTTCCCAATGGCTATATTGCTTCTCCATGGCGAAGTTCCATGTGACGTTGTTCTAATATCCCAGCGAAGTTCCAATTTTACAAATTTTCCTTCTACAAAGTTCCCTCTGGAACCTTCTATAACTTTTCAATCTTAGCTCTCTTCTTACTTAGCTTTCTATCATTTTTCCCAGTGAGTTTCGTCTCGGTATTCCTTTTTCCATTTTGATTCTTATCTCCTCTTGGCATAGTAACTTCACACTGTTGAGATTCTTTCCTAGAAATCAGGGGTAATTCTTCATCTGTATCTGGAATAGGTACTTCAGTCTTCTGTGGGTCTTCTAGTGTTCTTCCCACTTCGACATCCAAGTCTCTGGTTTTAAATAGCTTTGCTCGGTTCTCATGTTCTTCAAGCAAGTGTGCGATCCTCCTAGTCATGAAATATTTCAACTCTTGTTTCTTCTGTTCTAAGACTTCTTCTTCCTTCCTTCTAGCCAGATCTCTTTCAATCCAAAGTTTTCCTAGTAACATATCAAATGGAGCGTTGTTCTCAATAAATTTAACAACTTCAAATTCTTCCTCTGTTGAGGAAGTTCAGTGGTACTCATAGATATCTGGGTGAGCTTTCCACATGGGTTTATCGACTTTCCTATGAATAGTCATATTCCTCCCAATGAAGGAGTCATAGCAGGCTTTCCTAAAGTTCCCAAGTTCTTTTTTTGTCATAATGATAACATGTGTTTCTTCATCAAGAGAACAGTCAATGTCAAAGTCTCCTATTCTTGTTTCTATGCATTATTTTTTGTTTGAAGATATTTGATAAGTTGATATCTCTGTGATCGTTTAGAGTTTCTTTCATCTGTAGCAATACTTTCTCTTTATTCTTTTTGGGGTTATTCCATGGCCGGTTAGCGACCTTTCTCTTGGTCTTCTTGTTTCATATTCATCCTTTCAACCTTAGCAATCATTCTAGGAAATCCAATACTTCATGATACATAGCTTTGAAACAAAGACAAACAGGTCTTCTACCAGGGCATTTCCCCTTGCCAGATGTCACGGTCTTAGAAACTATAGCAAGGGTTAATCCTCTCTTTCTTTTACATGATACCCATTCTTTCCTATGTGCTTCTGGAGGATCATAGTAGCTAACCTACAAAAATTCTTTCTAGGGTCTGCATCCATTTTAGTTAGTTCAAACATTCTCTCTATGCATAGAACACTTATCTTTCACTATTCTTATCGAGATCTACTCATATCAAATCTTAGTTCATCTATCAGTGCCCTAGTTTTTCAATATGGGATATAATCCTATCAACCATACCTAGATCCATACTCTAGAAGCAAAAAATTCCACTTATATTGTCCTCTGAGAGGAACAAACTTACATATCTTACCTCTTTATTCTCACTTTCACCTTTATCGGGGAACAAATCTCCCAAATCTTACCTCTTTTCTTAGGATCTGACCTCTTTTCTTCATATATGACCCTTCCTCTTGGCACAAAGATCCATAGATCCATTAATTATTGCATACTAGGGAAACAGTTCTATGCATAGAGTTTTTCTCTTTTTCATATCTTCACACAAATCTCCTCTTTCCTCAGTTCCCAACAATCCACGGTTTCAAGTCAAACCCAACGGAACCATTTGTTAGCCTTTGCAGGGGAAGACCAGGGGGAGTTGTTAGAGAATAATCTAATTGCAAGAAGGGTATTCATATTATTATTGATATTTTATTTATAGGATCAATCCCCATTGTGGATTGATCATGTGGAATATTGTAATAGGACCAAATCCCCTTTTGCCGGATTGGTCAAAGACAATTGTAATAGGCAAAATAAGAATTCGGCCCCAACAGTTAATTAAAGAGACCCATAAATATAATAAAGGTGGGTTTACCCACCCAGTTGAAGTCATCCACATAGGTGAAGAGACACTTCACACATGCGAACTTGTATAAAATAAAGGAGGCTAGCCTCATTTGAACATAACTCCCTTATAGGTTTGAGAGACAAGTTATGATCTGTTGTTGGCAAAGGAGAGAGAGAGTGGCATATCTTTGGAGAGGACTTTATGTTTGCTATAGAGATCTCTTGGCATTATGGCTATCTATATTAAGGAAGTTTGTTGGGTTTTATTCCCCTAGGGTTTCCAGGGATAAATGGTGTGTCTCTTGTGAATGTAGCCATTTCTGGTGATCTTGTTCTTATGTTGTTGTTATTTATTGAAATGCAAAGAACTATAATAATGGCATAAACATTAACTTGTGGTATCAGATCGAAATTTGAAGGAAGCATGTTATGAGAGGAAAACGTCACTATTGTAGTGCACCGCAAAATTAGGGTTTTCAAAGAAATTGAATGACTTTTCAACCCTAAAACTATCTAGAAGGTTGTGCCCTCCTAAGGATCAATTTGGCATCATCAGCACCTTTTCAGATTGGTTGGATCTCTGGAAAGGAGTGAAACCCTAGTTCTAGGAAGTACCGGAAAACAAAGGGATAGAGTACCCGGAAGTACAGAGTACAGGAAGTACTAGAAAGACGAAGCACAGTCCGAGAAATCCATGAGATCAAGTTTGGGGGTAGAAGTTGGATTTCGAAATTTTTGGAGTACACTAGCATACTCATACTCATTTCAGAGCATCTAGTCCCTGGATTAGAATTTCCAAAATTTGAAGTTTGAAAATTAGGGTTTCTCAACAAAACCCTAAGTTCTGGGATTCGATTCTTGATTACCGGTTAGTTGCATCCATACTACAGGTTAGTCATCCTCGAAGTTTTTAAAGAGTTGGTAATGATTAAAGCTGCTGGCAGATGGTGCCACCGCACACCAAATGATATAGGAAGGTATGTACTCACATATGTTTAATGGTTAAACCCTAAAGAGCATTTCTGGAGAAGGGATCTCTTGCCATAGATCGAGAAGGAACTCAAGATCCAAAACATTTAAAGGAATAATGCAACCTAGGTGTGATTATTTTTGATATACATCTATTTGTCATGACATTATCTTAATGATGTTGCATGTTGAAGGTATGATCAAATTATTAGAAGGATTAAAAAGTTGATCATAGAACATCCTCTAACCTAAAATTTTGTCAAGATAGTGTATTGTCTAAGTCTGAGAAGGCGAGGTTGAAAGCACCTGGTCATCTTGAGTGAGGAGACTTGGTAGAAAAGAAAGCACTCATTCCTTAAGACAAGGCTCGAGGTTTGATTAAATCAAGTTGATAAAAATTCAAAGTCTGGATGACAAGTTGATGACTATAGTTGAGATAGAAGTCTTCGTAAAGTATCATACTTTATAGCATGTGATCATATAGAGGTATATGCTTTGCACGATACAACTAACATCTCCCCTGTGAGAAACCTCTTGTGTTAGTTCAGGTTGCCATGGAAGAATGCTTGGTCACAACACTATAGGAGTGTTGACCTCATTCGTATTGTATTCCTTACCTTTAATCTTTGCTTTGGATAAATTATAAGTGATAGCTCTAAAGGAGCTATTGTGATGATTATTTGTGTTGTGCTTTTATATTATCAAGAGGGATATTATTCTTGCTTATTGTTTTGTTGACCTTGCTCCGGGTCACATGAGGAATCTATAGCTAAGGTTGCAGAAGGTAACATGCTAAAGAACAGATCGTAAATGGAGAAATCATCATTGGAAGAGGTGAGCTTGCATGGCTATAGGGTCACTCAAAAGCGCCATGACCCACACCATTGAAGAATACAGGCATTGAAGATTAAGCTCCTTCAACTACAAAGGATTTCATACATATCCAAAGCGGTCCGCGAGGTTTAAGGGCACTCAAAGGTGACCATGTGAAGAGAAGTATCACGATGGATGTGCACAAAGGGAGAACATCAAGAACCTGTTTTCGAAGAGGGACAACAAGGAAGAGAAGGAGTCCTAGAACTCCTTCATTGGTCAATAATATTATTGAATGCCATCATCCTCCATTGGAGTAGGTATGTATGCATGTATCATTCATTGATGATTACTCTTGTAAATTTGGATATATTTGAAGTGTTCGACAAGTTCAAAGGAATTCAAAGCCTTGATAGAGAACCTTTAAAGAAAGAGATTAAGATACCAGACGGGATAATGGAGGAGAATATACCTCAAAAGGGGTTGTGAACCTACTTACGCAAAGATGTTGGAATCAAGGGGAACTCACTACTCCTATAATCACAAAAGCGGTGTGATCAAAGAACAGGGAACCATCTTGCGGAAGGCTGAAGGATATGATTCATGATCATAGTTTTCCTATGTTTTTATGGGCAGAAGCAGCAATGGCCGTTTTTTATGTGTAGAACCGACTATCCCATAGTACACTTGGGCTCAAGACACAGGAAAAGATGTTCATAGAAAGAAGCCAGAGGTAAGCCGTCTTAAAATATTTGGTTGTCCAATGTTTATTCCTATCATTAAATAAAAGAGAAACAAGTTGGACCCTTGGAAAAGAAAGGGAATATTTGTGGGATCTTGTGAGGGTCTCAAGGCCTTCAGAATCTATATACCCAGTCAACATCACATTGAGATCCCGTGAGGGATGTGACCTTTGATGAAGATGTGGCGCTCAAGAAATCAAACTATACCGACGAAGAGGTATGAAGAGGAACTCCCATAATCCCCAATGCTGTGGGGAGGTTCGAACTCTGAGAACCAGTGAAATTAAGTAACTTTCCCGATGAGGAACCTCTAGAAGACCATGATATAAAAGAAGTACAGAACCTTCTCAGATGGCGATCCTCCATAAAATAAAGCCAGACTAGGCTAGAGAGCTTATTCAAGATGGAGAGAAAGGAACTACGAGATAGGTGAAAAGACCAAAACCATTCTCGAGTTACACGGCTTTGATGTGATTTTTCTGAAGAGGATCCTACACTCACGAAAGAAGCCATGGAGAGAAAAGAATGGGCAGATGCCATGACAGGAGGATACTTTCCATAATAAAAGAGCAGTATGGGAAATAGTTCCCAGGATCAAAGAATAAAGATGGAATTATCCTACATATGAGCTCTTCAAAATAAAACATGTTGCTAATGGAAGTATTGAGGAAATTATAAAGAGAGATTTATTAAACTCGTGGCTTTTCGGAAAGGAAGGCATTGACTATGAAGAGACATTAGCTCCTGTAGCCAGATACACTTGTCCCAGGACCATCATAGCTCTTAAAGCTAATATGAAGTGGAAATTGCACCAGATGGATGTAGAGAGACAACTTTCCTAAATGAATTGATAAGCCGAGAAAGTGTATATAGAGCAGCCTCAAGGATTTTAGGTAGAAGACAAGAAGTCTCATGTGCAGATTGAAGAAAAGCCTTATGCAGTTGAAGCAAGCTCCTAGAGCTTAGTATGGACATATAGACAGTTTCTTGACAAACTTAGAGCTTTACCAAGAGTAAAGCGGTCAAATCTCTACTTCAAAATTATGGATAATGAGCGATTAATTATTCTGCTATATGTGGATGACTTGTTCTTAGCGGAAAGAAAATCTCATGGTTGAATGTAAAAAGAGACTTGAAATGAAAGACCTTGGCCTAATGCATTATTGTGGAGTCTTGAGGTATGTGATCTGAGGATCTTCCTTAACCAAGGAAATTACGGTTGAAATCTTAAAGAGATTCAACATCTTTGGAATGCAAGCCATGAATACACCCATGGATCTTGTGAAGTTGGAAATTTGTTAATTACGTCTTTGATAGATCAAAATTTATTGATGCCACAACGTATAGGCAGTTATTGGGTCTTTGATGTATCTATTACACACCAGACCGGACATTTGTTTTGCCATGAACACCTTGAGTGGGTTTACGAGGTAGAGACCCATACGTGTTCATAATGGAGTACAAAACATGTGATGAGGTACCTCAAAGGTACAATAGATTATTGATCCAGATAGATACTCGGTGGCCACCCACCTTTTCCAAGCCCGGCTCCAAAGCATTTTGGCAATTTACTATTTTTAGTAGTTTTCGGGTCCCAAACTTGGAGCGTTTGGGGAGAACCTAAGCGGCGTTTTGGGTATGTTGCGGTTGCAAAATTCCATTATGGAATTTTTTTCAAAAATGTTGTAGTCCTGGAATGAATCTTTCCAGCGAGCTATCATAGCCTAAAATGGAGATGGTATGCAAAAGAAAGTTACGACCAGGAAGTTGATGCATAACTTACTAAGCAGAATACATGACTTTTGCTTCATCTCCCTAGGGTTAGGTTTTGGATGTCCTAGGACTTTTGGCATTCCCGTCTATTGTAAAGACCTTCGAACCTCATTGTAATCATCTTCTTGTGAATGCAGGAGTAGCCGTCACATCTCTTCACGGAGATAAGCTCCCACCATTCTAGCGAGTCTTTCCTACGTATTTTACAGTCTCGTACATTTATTTCGTGTAGAAATCGTGTATTAACGTATATACATGTTTATGGTTGCATCTACGATACATTTACATTATATTATTGAATATGCATATATCTCATTGCATTTCTTTATTATATCTTAGCTCTCATTTTCGGCGAAAATATCGGATCAATTATGGTCACCATTTGCAATTACTGGAATCATAATTTCACATTAGTGGATATAAATTACAAATTGGTAGGAAGTGTTTATAACCGGGAAAAGCACTTGGGATGTTGTTCCGGTTTAGGATCAACTATGATCGTGGCAGAGTATGAAGTAATCCAATATTTCTCTCAATACAGTGGAAGCATAATATATTGTTGCGTGTTCTGCTAGTTGCAAAGTTATATGGCTTCGAAGTTGTTGACTAGCCTATTTGATTTGGATATGAGGAGAAACCCTTGATTCTATGTGACAACCCGAGTTGCATAAAGATGACGGAGAAATCAATGTATTCCGCGACTTGATTCGAAGCACATAGAGATCGCTATCATTACATCGTGACATGGTGCAGAGACCTTGAAGCTCAATACATTATACCAGATGAACAGGTTGTCGACATGTTGACCAAACCTCTATCGTGTAAAAGTTTGAACACTTCGAGATAAGCAGTATAGTTTAAAGGACCTTCCCTGAAAAGGGGAGTAGATGATTCCTTGCTTACGACCTCGTTGTTGGAAAGCGTAAAGCAAGATCATTCCTTGCTTGACCTCAACGGTAGATGTAAATAAATATTATAAATATTGTTCTTGCATTTTGACCTACATTTATTTACCACGTAAAACAAAGATGGTTCCCTTGCTTCTGACCTGATGTTTGTGGCGTAAAGCAAGAAGATGTGTGTTCCTTGCTTGACCTCGTTGTTAGACATAAAGAAAGATGATTCCTTGCTTCTAACCTGGATTGTTAGGCGTAAAGCAAGATGATTCCTTATACGACCTCATTGTTAGGCGTGAAGATGATATGTGTGTTCCTTGCTTACGACCTCGTTGTTAGGCGTGAAAAGCAAGATGATGTGTTCCTTACTTCTAACCTAGTTGTTAGGCGTAAAACAAGATGATGTGTTCCTTGTTTGACCAGGTTGTTGGGCGTAAAAGCAAGATGATGTATACCTTGCTTAAGAGCCTAGTTATTAGGCGTAAAGCAAGATATGACTTACTTGGCAGGCTACCAACTTAACATTTGTGACATAGAGCCAGTCTAGAACTGTGATGGGCCAACCTAGTCTTTGTGGTAATTATCATTTTTTTTATCACCGGATACATATTAGTCACGGATGATGGAATTCCTTTGAGAATGGCGATGATGCCGATGAAGAAAACTTTCGATGATTTATATCGCCAGCCAAGATGATATTGATGATGCTTTACTCCATTTGATGCTTTTGATGATGTTGTCCTCTCGCGTGATCTTTGTGAAGAATACCCTTCTTGTTAAAGAGTGTTTGAAATAATGTAGCTACCGAAAATATTCTTATTATTATTGATATTTTATTTATGGGATCAATACCCATTGTGGATTGATCATGTAGGATCAATGTAATAGGACAAATCCCCTTTTGCGGATCGGTCAAAGCCTAATTGTAATAAATGAATAAGAAGTGTTGGCGGTTAATTAAGAGATCCAAAAATATAATAAGGTGGGTTTACCCACCAGTTGAAATTATTACCCGATGAAGAACACTTCACACATGCCGAACTGTATAAATAAAAGGGAGGCTAATGCTCGGTGAACATAACTCAATTTATTAGTTTGAGAGACAAGTTTTGATCATTACCGAGAAAAGGAGAGAGAGAGTGACACATATATTGGAGAGGACTTTTTGTTTTGCAGATAGAATCTCTTGGCATTGTATTGGCTATCTATATTAAGGAAGTTTTGTTGGGTTTTCTTCCTAAAGGGTTCCAAGGATAATGTTGTGTCTCTTTTGAATGTGTATTTCTCGATCTTTTTTTCTTATGTTGTTGTTATTGGAAATGCAAAGAACTATAATAATGGAATAAACATTAGCAGGTTCAATGCTACATCAGCACCAAAAAACCTAACTTCTGACCCACTCATGACATGGCGGATGAAGTCACCAAGGTAGAAGCGGTGGTTCTGGGAATCAAATGTGCAACCTTATCTTGAACCGCAGTCTGTGATTCTAACACTTAACAAAGCGCTTAACAGTTAACATTCATCAAAATCCAGTTCCTAGTTACAATGCATTTAAATCCTACTCTCAACGTAGATAAACCCTAAATTACAAAGAGTATACATGGTATTCATCCATATATAAGATATTTAAGCACTAAGCATATTTATACGGAGTCGGATCTAACATCCATCCACATCATTAAACACAAAGCATCAACAAATCTATCTACAATTCATCTATATTAAAACACTAAGCAAGTAAACACATAAACATCAATACATCGCCAAAGAATAGCGTATGTACATGGTTCACCCACCACAGACTACGTCCACTAACTCTTATCTTCTTTATTATCTTTGGTCAATCAGATACATGCATGGAGCCTTGAGATATTACTTTGTAGAAGACAGGAGATCTGCGTGTACTTCGATAGATCCTCCTTCTTCTAGCTAGGTACAACATAAGCCTTCCACAGTCTCTTACGATTACTTGCACTTAGCCTTACCAATCCTCACATAGTATGCAAAAAGCATAGAAATCTTGATCACATAGATCGAACACTAGCACTGAAAAAAACAAACAATCAAGAACAACCTGCTCGGATACCAGCGAGTGCAGTTATTTTGACACAAAATGAGGAAGCGGAGATAATAATGAAATGCACATAGATATATCAGATATCCAACAATATATCAGAAATGTATAAAGAGATGCAACCATAACCACGGAGGATACAATAATACGATTTCTATTAATGAAATAAATGTCTGAGATTGTAAAAGAAATCTGAGTGAAAGAGCTAAGAACAGAATGGTGTGAACATCTACGATGAGATATGATGGCTACTAGCATTCCTGAAGTTGATTACAATGAACTCACGAGAAATATTTTTTAAAATAAACAGGAATGTCAAATGTTGAAACATATTTTAAATTTTTTTAATCTCAAGACTAAAGCCTTCCTTTTCGAGGGTTTCAGATTTTCAAGAAACATAACCCTCACTTTCATTTCAAAGGGTCGGTCACAGAAATCCTACACATTTATTCTAATAATAATAAAACAAAATGGACTAATAAAAGGGTTTAAAGGACTGGTTTGTATTAAGAACATAGGTTTTAATACATGTCGAATCCACGAAATCCAGATCAGTGACTTCGAAAGTTGAAGTAAATAATTATTAAAAGTAAATTAATTAAGTATCACTATTTTGAATCGGGATCTGTGATAACATACCTCTTTGTCAATTTCGATCCCAAAATCTGAAAATCACGAAATCGACTCAAAATCCATGTTTAGTCTAAATTAATTCATTTTTGGAGGTTAGTCCTTAATCTTGATTTATTAATTCACTAAAATGAAAATTCATGGCTTAAGTTAATGATTTCACGATTTCAGAAATCAGGATTCATCGATGAAATACTTCCTGTCAACACGATCCCGAAATCAAGGCTTAATACCGATCAATTATTTTTACTACACCAAGCAATTTAGGCCCCTATTTAATCTTATCATTGATTTTCGCGATTTGAAATTAATCTTGTCGTGATTTTGCGATTTCAGAAATCGGGATTCCGTGATAACATACCTCTTGTCAACACGATCCCCGAAATCCTGAAATGCTTAATACCGATCAATTATTTTGCTAAAACGAATTTAAGCCCTAATTTAATCTTGTTATGATTTCGCGATTTCAGAAATAGGGATTCCGTGATAACATACCTCTTGTCAACTCGATCCCCGAAATCCTGAAACATGAAATCTTGACTCTTAATCTGTGATTAGTCTAAATTAACTCTGTTTTGAAAGCATGATTAATGATAATCAATCTTTTTAGGTTTTGTTCACATTTCGGTTTCCGATTGAATGAAATGTTCTGAATTTTGAATTCAAAAGCGCCAAAATGCGACCACTTAAATAAAGAATAACTGGTGATATGTGACACTAATGCATAACTTAGTAAATATCTACTGCATTAAATGTCTTGAATTCTTGTCAGCTGCGTCAATCCCTTCATCATTAAATGAATTAAAAGAGAGTTTGAAGGTCTAAGTTTTACAACATATTTTGTTTCATACTATCAAGCGTAAGATGCATTCAGTCGAGCTCATACACTCCTTCTTTGTGACAGGTTTTCCATCTAACTTAAAGTCATGGCACCAAAGAAGAGTGAAGATACACAGGAAGGAGATATCATATCTGACACTACGCCACACGCTATCGACTCAATTAAATCTTGGACACAAATCTCTGAATTCCTGGAATACGAAATCAAGAATTCTCCTACTGATTCCGAGAATCACTTCTGGGATGTAGCAGAATTAGTGCTTCATAAGATCATGGCGCGCCCTCTTCTTATGGCGCGCAATGACATGATCAAATGGGCCTTGCAAAAGATTGATATTTCGATGAGGATCATTTTAAATGATCAAGGGGTCGGTGTAGGCTCATTCAGGCCAGAACATATACAAGTAATGTATAAGCTCTCACCAAATCCTAAGTACACTTTTAATGCCGAGTTTTTAGCTGAATTTCAAAG
The DNA here is from genome assembly GCA_010110895.2 of Picea sitchensis. NCBI lineage: Eukaryota > Viridiplantae > Streptophyta > Pinopsida > Pinales > Pinaceae > Picea > Picea sitchensis. Next base: position 1,480 of record SNQJ01S0212294.1, on the reverse strand, counting down.
GAAAGAGTGTATTGAGGCAGACCGAACTTATCCCAATTTAATTAGAGAATGGTGGAGATGTCCATCAAATTTTAGGGCCGATACCCATGGGGTTTATGCCACGGCATCTTTGAACGAATACATGGTATATGTAGCCATTATGTTGTGTAGGCTTTTCGGGAAAAAGGATCCCTACCATTTTCCTGTAGAATGGGTGCCCTTTTTAGAAGAAGCTTCAGAAGGATACACTTTCAACTGGAGTAAGATTTTGTCTGATAACCTAGCTCAAGAAGTTTCAAATTACAAAGTTGCAAAATCTAAAGGTCAACCAGTGGCCTTTTACATGTCAGCATACATTATGGACGCAGTTTTCTTTGTGACTCCTTTTCCCTTGATGAATTGGAGTTGGAACATAACTTGTCCCGAACCCATTCACGAATATCACTCTATTCTATGGGAAGAAAATGCTAAGAATGCGTTTTATGAAAATTTCCATTTCATAATTATTCCAATACATAAAATGTTTCATGGCCGTGAACCCCCTCACATTTCTGAGTCAGTCTCAGGAAATATCAAAGTAATAGCCGATTGGTTTGTTGATGAAAACTTCTCTTATATTAGGGTCTATGGATGCTCAATTCCCCCTCACACACTTCTGAAATTCCTCTCAGACAGGCTAGTATTGAGGGAGGTAGCATATCAAATAGTGAAAGGTGGTATTGGGATAGAGCAAAAGGTAGCTCAAAAGAAATCTTGGTCAATCTTCCCTGTGTATGTCGAGAAATTTTCATTACTAAACCTTGGCCATTCTAAAGTGGAAGCCGAGGCATTAGAGGAGATAAAACTGGTAGATATTGAGCACAGAAAGCATGACCCTTATCAATTAGTAAGCAGACATTTGATGCACTGTAATTTGAAGCTTATGAACATGAACAATATTTTTATGATGGTATATTCAAGGAGGTTAAAACTTATGAAGAGGTACTGAATAGGGTGCAGACCTTATCACTCGACTTGCAGACTGGTTTTATATCCTTCCAAAGTCACAGGTGAAGTTGTTTGCCAAAAATTTTGCAAGGTAAATCCACGACTCCTCCTCTAGAGCAGGAAGGGCCTCCCCTGGGATTTGAAATAGATGTACAAGAAGAAGATAATACAAAGGGAAAAATGAAGGAGAGTGAAATGCCTTCACAGGAAACAGGAATCCCTCAGACAGAAAAATCAAAGACAGGGAAAGGAAAGGAGTTAGAAACACTTTCAGAAATCCCTAAGAGTTTTCCGAAAAAAGTAGGAGGAACAGCATCGACAGAACTTGGAAGTCCCATTACTTCCTTGAATCCATTGCAGTCTACTTATGAAAACCCCCACGAGGGAGCTCTATACGTTAGTGATCTTGAGCCTATTTCTAGGGATGAGATTCCTTCATCCGATTATTTTTTCAGTAAAAAGAGGAAGGCTATCCTGAAACAGGAGATGCATCCAAGAGGAGATATGATGATTA
>SNQJ01S0212293.1:0-15829 GCA_010110895.2 Picea sitchensis | reverse complement strand
CTAAAACATTTACTGACCCACGCACCCGTGTTGAAGATTGTCGATCCCGAAGCTGATTTCCTTGTGTGCACAGATGCTTGCAAGGAAGGGCTCAGATGATTCTTTATGCAAGGAGGAAGTGTAGTCTGCTATGAATCCCAAAAATTGAATGAGCACGAAGTCAACTATGTGACCCATGATCTAGAACTGGCCACCATAGTGCATGACTTAAAAATGTAGAGGCATTACCTCCTGGGAATAAAATTTGTACTTATGACAGACCACTGTGGATTGCGATATCTATTTGACCAACCAAAACTCAATGCTAGACAAGCTAGGTGGATGGCCCTTCTTAGCGAATTTGATTTCGAAATCAAACATATCACGGGAAAGGAAAATAAAGTGGTTGATGCCCTTGCAGAAGTATGAAAACAATTCATCTGGCAGCGGTGAGCACCTACGAGACGAATTTCAAGGAAAGCTTCAAGAATGCATAAGAAATAGACACATTCTTCCAGACCATGACCTCGTACCTGGAGAAATAACCCACAGGAATAAAGTATGAAGGCTACCAGGTGATAGGTGGAGGTCTGCTAACTTACAAAAATAGATTGTATATTCTAGAATGTGATGACTTGAAGAGGTTCATAATGGATGAACTACATAAAAGACCATATATTGGTCATCCCAGATACCAGAAGATGATCACAGCCACCAGAAAACAATTCTATTGGCCTGGATTGAAGAAAGACATAGCTGAGTACTTAGCCAAATGCATAGAATGCCAACAGGTTAAAGCAGAACACCGACACCCAACAGAATTATTACAACCTCTACCAATCCCAGAATGGAAGTGGGAAACCATTTCCATGGACTTCATCACCGGATTACCAACATCGACCAAACAAAATGACGCCATCATGGTAGTGGTGGATAAATTGAGCAAGTCTACCCATTTTATCCCTGTCAAATCGACTTGCAAGGCAATAGATATCGCTAGCATATTCATGAAGGAGATATTCAGACTACATGGTATGCCTAAATAGATCGTGTCTGATAGAGACATGAAATTTACTTCCAACTTTTGGAAATCCTTGATGGTTGGTCTAGAGACCAAATCACTATTTAGCACCTCCTATCATCCTCAAACCGATGGACAGACGGAAAGGGTGAAACAAATATTGGAAGACATGCTAAGAATGCATGTAATGCATCAACCCAAGAAGTGGGAATATTTCCTACCACTGGTGGAATTCGCCTACAACAATGGCTACCAAGAATCCTTGAAGATGAGCCCTTTCGAAGTCCTCTATGGTAGACCGTGCAATACTCTAGTCAGTTGGAGTAATCCCATGAACAGAGTTACTATTGGACCCGACATGTTGAAAGAAATGGAATAACAAGTGACTCTAAAAAAACAAAATCTAAAGGTCGCTCAGAACAGACATAAAAGTTACGCCGACCGAAAGAGAACTCCGAGAGAATTCAAGACAGGAGACCACGTATATCTCAGAGTTAGGCCCAAGAAGAGTTCCCTGAGGATGGGAGCTTGTGCCAAGTTGGCACCTCAGTATTGTGGACCCTTTGAAGTTATATATAGAGTGGGACATGTAGCCTATAGGCTAGCACTTCCTCCCACAGTAAAAGCACATAATGTTTTCCATGTTTCATTATTGAAGAGATATGTACATGATTCTAATCATATAATTGACTGGTCTGTAGTAGTCACAGATCCGGTGGAGCTGGAGAAAATTCACATAGAACCTCAATCCATCTTTGGACGAGAAGAAGCCTTTCAGGAACCGAACCATCGCACAAGTCAAAGTTACCAGTAAAACATTTTGGCCCGGATGAGACTCGTGAAATGGAAGATGTCATGAAATAGGCATATCCGATTTTGTTTACTTCTAAACATACATGTCATATTGATAGATAGAACATCGAGGGCGATGTTCCTTTAAGGGAGAGGGTATTGAAACATCCATGTTTCCCCGTGCAGCAAAATAACTATATTGGCCAGAACTATGGCAGAGCGCTCAAAGTGTGAATGTTTGACTTAATGGACCTTTGTATAAGGTCGATGAATATAAGTATATTTATGAATATGTGTTACATGACTTCTAAGAGGGGGATGTTCTAAAAGAGAGACCCGCGATGGTGGCTAATGAGAGGTGGTGGAGGGGACACGGAATGGTTGCGTTAACTTCCAGCAGAGCGATCTTGTCTTGGGGTTTATACTTGCTCACAAACCAAAGAAACTCTTTGATCCTGAAATGGATTTCCCATCAGATTGGTAGGTGGGAGGCTCCTCAGAGTTAATGAGGGGATGGGGGTAACTAACCATGCATGGCCACCGGACGACCACAGACGATGGAATTAGGTGCCTACGCAACCTTGCGGAGACAAAATTGGCAAAGAGAGGAAATGGTAGAGGCGAGCGATGCATCTTGGCCGAGGGATAAGCGAAAGAGGCTGGATAAACCACAGGAAACACAGGGAGTTTTGAATACCATGAGAAGGAGAGTAACCTTGATCTGGATTATTTTCTGCGCTCGGAGAAGAGTAACCTTCATCCTAGATTATTTCCTGAATATCAGGAGAAGGAGAGAAACCGTCCTTGATTTCTGTTGAGCTGGAATTATGAGACTAAACCTCAAAGCATCGTGGTCTGGCTTGGGGGTGGCTAGTGGAAAATCAGTTTGGAGTCGAGCCTATAGTTGAGTGGAAAGGAGCACCCCTCTCCTTGATTGCATCACCTTTGGTAGATCGATAGTGTTTTATACCTTGTACTTGAGCCCGAATATCATGAATACATGCATATGTTTATATGCCCATAATAATTATGTGTGAGCCATTTTTGGTGTGTTAGACTAGAAATAGGAGAGTACTGTGTATGCTACATACCATAATGTCGGTCTGTACAAGGATTAAGTTTGGGGCATGAATTCGCTCCACTAAGAGTTGTCTTGTTTGCTTAACTCTCGTAATGTTCCGGGAAGGAGAAGTTGAATTTAGTGATTCAAGATCAGAAAGGATAACGAGTCCAATCATCAAAAGAGAATACCTATAATTTGGTAGGCGAGCGGTCAAAATCCTTCGAGGTAACCATATACGTAGAGACCCGATGGATCTAGAGAAGAACGACATTAACACCCGACCCTTTGATAGCCATGTGATGGGATCTGGGCCAGTAGATCAAGGATGCGGCGAACCCAGTATTGATACGATCTTAGCCTTTGTATAGGCAAGAGAGTAGCATTTACCTGACTCGTGACTTGGTGTGGTCAAGGGTAGGGTTGCATGAACTCGCGATTAGCGAGATGTGAAGTGATCGTGACCACGTTGGATCGAAAGCGGAGAACCGTTGGATCCCGGAACTTTCGTGGTTATGCTTGCTCGAGTTGAAACTTGAGGGGAGTTTATTTTTCCGATTGTATAGGTGCGAAAGTGCGGCCTTAGGAGCTCATGCAAACCATTATTATCGTGGGGACTACATGGTTGGCGGTGGCGTAACAACAAAGCGCCCTAAGAAAGGTAGGAAGCGGTGGCGGTGATGGACACATGTTACTGGAAGGAGTCAACCCATTGTTGACTTATAACATTTCATGGATTCACCAAGGAGGAGCACGAGGTTCAACACTCCAACTCCGCGAAGTCGCCGAGATATGTGAGTAGCGCTAGTGTTTAGCCTAGGAAGTGGGTGACCTGTGGTGGACACGTGCCACACTGGGAAAGAATCGACCCACTATTGACTTATCATGGCTCAAGGTTTCGCAGGATGAAGAAGTTGCACATTGATCGCTAAGGCCGTGAAATTCCAAGAGCCTAGGTATCGTGCGACAGGTGGCGGCGACATATCGTGGCAGAGTATAGTAGGGTTGACAAGTGGCGTCTTGTGGCGGTAAACTTTAGCGAGTCCACACAACCCGACCTCTCATGTCTCATGGATTTGTGAAGGAGGAGCATGAGAGCTCAACACCTTGAGATTGTGAGTGGTGTTGAGTGTTTGTCCTAGCCCTCACGGTTACATGTAGCGGCTAGTGAGAGGAGACATATGCAGGTATAGCATCTCAGTTATCGGTGTTTGTAGAAATTGTCGAGATTCCCTAATTCTTGACTCACGGGCGCGAAAACTGCGCTAAGGCTAACTTGTGGTCGTTTGGAGGAGGATAAGGAAAGAGAGGTTCTACACTAGGCCCCATAAGTCTCGGGGATTTTGTTCTCGAAGAAAAATAGAAAAAATCAGAAGGCGTAGTGGGTGTGTGACATAATTGTTGTGGGAATATAACAAAGAGATACCATGAAGGTTAGAATATAAAGAGAATAACAGTAGTTTGTAATACAAATCCTAATTAATGGTTAAGAATACAGATCCCTATCATACTCAATCTAGGCTGTAAACACCTAAGTCTTACAACCACCCACATTAAAAGAATTTCGGTGAGGCCCCATAATGCGCTCGTGTCTTGTGTTGCCTTTTTGGTCTACCGGCAAGGCCGATAGTTTAGGCTTGTTGGTACCCTTAAGAATATGAACGGGTCTGGCCCGGAGTAGGAGAAATTACGTCTAACAACAACGCATTGCATGAGTTTACACACCTCAACAAGTGGGAACATGTATATAATGTTATTTTTTCTTTTGAAGGTCTTTGAATTTTTAGGAGAATATTCTCATTGCTCTCGAGACCTCTTTGGGAAAGCATCACGGAAGGTTCATATTTTAGGCTTTTATCTTTTCCATCCACCATCCCCACGGGCCTTCGGCCCCTTCTTCCCATGAAGTAGGGTACATTCCCTTCTTGGGTCACTAAAGTCAAAGGGCCTAGAAAGGGAAATATGATGGGAAGTGTGGTGGAAAGTGGTAAGTATGGTGAGAGATGGTATGATAACTCCTCAAGTAACCCCTAATTGTAAACCTTCCCCAAAGTTTGGCCACTTACTAGGAAATCTATGACACTCACCAAGGTGAAAGCAGGGTCAAAGAATAATGTCCAAGCATGTATTTAAGGTGAAGCAGCTTAAATACAACATGTATAAATGCCTCAAATATTAGGGTCATTACTTTCCTGGCTTACCTGACTTTTACTGCATGGAGAAAGACCCTTCTTCCTTCTATAAGTTGGTTGGTGTGGTGGATGCATTGATAAATGGATCAAAATGTGGTGATGGAGCAGGCTTCCGTATGTGAAAGTGGACAACTGCTAGTCATGTGGTCTCTCAACCTCCATGTCTGCAACCTAAGGGCCTTGAGACATCATCTCCTTAGTTACCTCACAAAATGGGATAACAGGGAGGACATGGGGAAGATTAGTGATGGTTACATGGGCACCCAAAAATGTTGAAGCAATGCCCACCATTCCCATTCCCATTCATGTTCTTGCACCCATTTCTAAGACCCTCAAAGCCTGTATGTTTCGTCTTATGTGTAACAACTGATGGGAAATGTGGCCTACTTTTGGATTCAACTAAAATCAATTTGTTGATTGTATATCAAACCCATTTTTTGATCGATGTTTAGTGCATATGGGTCTGGGTGTGGATGTGGGTTATTGATTGCAGGTTTTGATGAGAAATTGTTAAAACTCCAAAGTGATGCCAAACAATTTCATCCAAAAACCAACAAAGAGCATAGATTGTGTTAAAATTGTAGCTTAGAAGGTGTCTCAGCATAGGCCTAAGTGTCCAGGCATACTAAACACAATTAATTATAACCAATATCAACAGATTGTATTTTTATCATAATTCTGACTCAAGAAAAGCATAAAAAAATTGTCATTTAATTTTTATTGGCATTTTACTCAGATTCCCTAAGTTCTAAACTTAAGGAAATTAATATTTCACTTAAGTGAGCACCTGAAAGTTATCGAAGAAGGAAATAGGTGAAGAAGAAAGATAAGAGATGAGAATTGATGGGTGCGGGGACACACATTGGAGTTAGCAAATTGAGAGAAAGGGTGCACAATTGAAAATCCCACTAGTTCATATGACCAAATTTGCGATGTTTTTTAGTTGATATTGCCACACTTATCCGTCGCAATTTCCCGCTGGCAAGGGATTTTTTAGTTAGAATAATTTTAATTAAGCTATATCCACGATCCGTGTTCATGGAAACATCGGTGAAATAGATCTCCACTTGTCACCACCTTCAATATCGGTTAACCTTATGCATCGTCACAATAATTACGTGAAATATCATCGAAATCTAGCAATCATTAATTCTGACGAAACCCCAGTAATTGGGATGAAAAGTTATGCCAAGCCAATAGAATTATATTTGCACATATTTATTGTCGTGATGAATATTCATGGAAAATTCCGATGAACTTTTGTCGATATTCCCACGATGACTTTAGGTTTAAAAAAAATTACATCAAATATGGTAGCATATTGTACATATTACAATGTAATAAGGTAATGTCATATTACATTGTAATATAGCACTACTATTACATTGTAATATTCTAATATTCTAATATATTGTAATATATATATACCCTGAAATAATCAAGGCACTAATCAACCAAATATTGTAATCATGTGTTATCATGAAGTTGGATTAAATGGGATACCAATATGACAATATCTGAAGGAATAATTTGGAATATTACTTTAAAAAAACACATGGTTTGCATGAGTGAGTCATTATGCATTTATATTACACAATACTGGCAATAACCCTTATAAGATTTATGGATGATATCTTAAGACCATTTCTCGAACTTGTTTATTGTAGCCTCTTGGAAGTAACAACACAAAATTAGAAGGAGAAAGTACGGTTACAACATAGTGTTTACCCATGAGTTACAACATAGTTATAGTGAGTTCGGCATAGTTGAAAGTGTTGTAGCGAGTTATAGCGAGTTGTAGCGAGTAATAGTGAGTAGCGACAAGTGGAGTAACAACACAAAATTTAGAGGAGAATGTCTGATTCTGACATAGTGTTGCATTAGAGTTACAACATAGTTATAGTGAGTTCGCGAAGAGAAAAGTTATATAAAAAGTGTTGCTGACAGGATTATGGCGAGTTGCGTGAGTAATAGTAATTAACAACAAGTGGAGTAACAACACAAAATTTGAAGGAGAGAGTACAATTACGATTCTGACATAGTGTTGCATGAGAGTTACAACATAGTTATAGTGAGTTGCAACAAAAGGATTCTGAAAAGTGTTCTTGACGAGTAATAGTGAGTAATAGTGAGTAATAGTGAGTAACAACAAGTGGAGTAATAACACAAAATTTGAAGGAGAAAGTACAGTTACAGTATAGTGTTGCAATAGAGTTACAACATAGTTATAGTGATTCTTGTGAGTTATAGCGAGTTGCAACAGAGTATTTAATTGAACCAAGGTAATTAATGGGGTTAGCAAATTGTTAGGAATGAAGTGTCTCTTCAATGCATTAGAAAGGCAAGTATAACCTTTCAATTCATTGCAATTGAAAACCAAGTAACTAAAACTTTGACTTGAAAGAATTATGTACATCAATAATAAATCTAATGAAACTTAATTTCATTTGAAATCAAAAGCAAATTTCGCATGATACAAAATTTGGAACCTTTGATATAAAGAAGGAGTTGGATAACATAAAAACTTGAAACTTTTGTTGTGCGTCATAATATGCCAAATAAATGAAATTGTACATCATAGTTTAGGCATTGAGTACTACATGAATTATTTGTTGGGAAAACATAAAAAAAATTAACTCAAATCATAAGCACACAATCCTTTCCAATTGATCCAAGTCACAACAAAGAACGGACTTCATGTGAATGGTATCCTGCAACATTTGATTCGGTAATGAAGTATGGAAATAAATATATATAAAACCACATGGTCAATTTCCTTTAGACCTTTGATGTTTTTATTTGACCATAACTCTAAGTTAAACTCTTATGTACTTGAATATAAGGGATTACCTACATATAGATCAAATTTTGGCAAATGGTTAAAACCTTACAAAACTTTTGTATATATGCAAGTCTAGAGTCTTTGAGATGATTGTAGGCTTGAAGGAGGATTAAAGTATAAATTTCATAATTTTGTTGTTAAGAAAGAGCGAGAATAGCTCATGTGGGAAGCTTGAAGCTGTAAAGTTGTGAAGAAGAATTGGAATCACTATCTTGGTTGCTAGAGCTTATCCTTTTTAATGAATATTACTAGGCCATAGTGCTTAAGATGAGATTTTTGAAGGTAAAATAAACTTGCAAATCTTGGGGAGCACAAATTCAAGCTAGATTGCATTGGCTCAATTCATGGGATGCATTTACCAAAGCCTTATTTTAATTAGGGTTGATAGGCTTTTGTGAGTTGTAGTTTTGCTTGTCAATTAACCATGCTAGATCTAAATAAATTTGCCTCTTTTGGTCAATTATACATGGAAACCCCTAGGCACCTTCACTTTATGTGATGTTAACATAAGAACTCAGTTATTTCATGCATGGTAGAATGGCATGTGACGTTATTAAATCAATCCATTTACTTGATAGAAAGGGGGCCAATGAGTCAATGTGCACTTTTGTAATGATCATTTCCCTGCCTCAATAGAAGAGGAGGTGTCCTTATTACTACATTGGATTGTCTTCAAATTTTCTATGAAGATTTAGGCTCCAAATTGTCAATATCCAAATAAAAGGAAGATATAACGTCACCATTGGGAGGGGATCCAAAGTTGCAAGCTATGGAATGCTTGTTGACCATTAGGGAAATCTTTGAAAACTGACCATTAAGAAGTGAAGGACTAGGAAAGGAGGACTAAGAAAAGAGGAAGAGTATGTAGGAGGCATGGAAAACTAGGAGAGGAAGAAGACAAGGAGAGAACTAGGTCATTATGAGTAATGAGGGATCTTTTTCAAAAGAGTTTGTAATAGGGACTATTTTTTGTTGAGGAGAAGTGTCCAAATATTGTGTACCCTAGGATCATCAAGGAATTTATCATCTATGTACAAGGATTTGGATGTGATTATTATTAGAATAAGCATTTGTAGTAGTGTCATTTAGAGCCTTATAATACTTGCACTAACAAGTGGGATGAGAGGGGTCTAGATTATTGGGATTAGCTTCTGCATTGTTTAAAATGAACTAGTATTTGGACTAGGGATAGAAATAAGGTTAGTATTATGGAAATGAAGTGAGGGATCTCTTTCCAAATTTATTTTTCCTACAATGAGGATATGGATAAAGACTTTGTATGTAGGGGTTCTCTAAAATAGTTATACTTCTTTATAAAAACTACAAATGAAAACCAAATTATATATTTAAAATATGATCTACAAATGAAACCAAACACCATGGAACTTGGTATGTCAATATCTACATATTCATGAGGATTGTGAACTTTTTATTATAAACCCTACTTTTAAAAACACCTCAAAACCCTTACCTTTTCATTGTTCTTTTAGCATATCCATTAGCCCATACAACATGATAAGAGTTGTCCACAAGATACATTTAGATGCAAGACACGCATGAATCATAAAGACAATTTTTATATGAGTAAATAGTTTATAATAAGCAAATAAGCATGCATTTAGTTATGTAAATACTATAGAAAAAAATTAAGTTGTCACATATCTTAATGAGTTTCTCTTTGTTTTTGAGAATATGTTATTCTCTACTGAGCAGGGACAACCACGTGAAGGTGGAAGCTTCAGGATATTTTCCTCCCCTCACATCGCTCTCATTTACCATACCCAACAAATGATTTTCTCTGTATAGAAACATATATACATTAATGCATAACTAGGATAGTCAGGTCATGAACATATAAACATCGATAAAGATCCAAAAAAGGTCATGAAATTATAGATCTATTTTTCTTTGATTTGTGTTTTTTACATTCCTTATGTGAAAAGTGGGATATCATCATCATCCAAGGACATTGTATTTGCATTGCCTTGTCCTTCTATTGTTGTGTCATTCGGGTACCATACGAATGCGTCGTGAGAAAGTTAGGTGGCATCTATTCAAGGATGTGAGAGCTGGAACAACAAAATGATCATATCGATCTATTGAAATATAATTGAAATAACTAATTCTTTGTTTTTGATTAACATTATAGTATTTCTCTTTACATGTCTCTTGTGAAATTTTGGGGCGGTTGGTCGCGTTAATTTCTTGTCCACTTGTTTGCTCTCGCATTTCACCCTCTGAGCTACATGCTCTTCAATTTGAGAAGATAATATATAAGAGTATGCGTCAAGAAATAAATATCTACAATCCCAGTAAATAACATTGAAGCATACATATCAAAATGGGTACTATGCTCTACACTATCAGTGGACATGTGGACCCTTGTATGACGCGGTGTTTCTTGAATACCACTTGATTCACTAATGCGGTACTTGTTGAAATAAACATAAATACTTAGTTAAAGGGTGATACATAAAATATGAAAATACTTTACAAGAAAACGTAGTGGTTTCCTTATTTCATTTGATTTACCTATGTGTTTGGGGAGATAGGAGTCTGGACCAGGATTTTTCTATATTCAATGACACTTTAAAACCATGCTTGTAACCAAGCGAGGTCCTCCTCGGTATAGCAATGTCAAACATATTTAGCTGCAATGTATAGCACCATTAAAATGCAATAACAAAACATATATTTGTTCAGTACTATTAAATAAATATTAACCGGTTAATCATTTAAATCTTACTATTAAGGCTTTGAGTTTTTCATAGCCACCACGGCCTAGTTTTTGCTGGCCGTGTTTTTCCACTCGGCCTTTGTTTCTTTGGATGTTTAGTAGACTACATGTGGAATTTTTGAAAAAAATTAGATATGGGAATTGTTACTTAAAGCAGGAAAGAAAACATAAATGCTCATATTTCAGTGATAATATGGCGGTGTTGTACCTTGCTTGACCAGCTTCATTAGTTTGTCATCCTTTTTTAAACAAGTTCTCATTTGCATCATCAATGGCTACTCTTTCGGAAACCATGGGAATTTCGTGCTTTAGGTCTATTGCAATTTATCCCTATATTGGGGCCTGGTGTATTTTAAATTCTCTCTGTCTAACTTTGAAACCACTTTCTTGTTGAAAGTGTTGTCGAATAAGTTCACCATGTGATCTATTAAATCATCTTTCTTTTGCTATCTTAGCCATTCCACCATGTGCGAATGGTGGGGCCAACGACTCAATGTTTTGTCATGTAAGTTTCTATAGAAACATTGTTTCCTGCAGTAACCTATTATCCATTAATCAATTAATAATCTCAACAAATGTCATTTCAATTTCATTAAATATTGAATCAATTAATGGGACAATTACCTGTAATCTTATGAATCTTGATTGAAATGCACACGAAATCCACCAGAAAGGTGAAATCTTTTGATCTGGTGCTTTTAATTCATTACGCTCCATGTAGGAATGGTATCATGTGCACCTAAAAAACTGATGTTCCTCTCAGAATTCATCATGTGGAGTCCAGACTCGACTCATCATCAGAGCATGTCATGCCGATCAAAATCACCACGCTCGTGATGGATTCGATGGGAACCTCGGGAGGCTCAAAAGGCTCACTTGCACTTTGCTATGTCGACCTTTTTTGCATTGGACCCTCACTACTACTTATAGCGATTCTTGAGGATCGTGAGGTTTCACGGGGTTTTAAAAACTCCTACAAACAGAAACTTTTCTTTATCAAATCATATACAAAATAAAACTATAAAGCGGATATGAAATATTCATAGCTAATAAAAAATATGTAAACATGCCTTACCCCAAAATTAATTATTGTAGTTTGTATCTCTACAATTCTTGCCACGATATCCACGTGTCGGAGATGTGATAATCAAACCTGGATATTTCATATTAAGCCTTCTTCAAGGTATGGATTATAGTTGTCATTGGGTTTGTCGAATAAAATATTTAGGTATAATGTTATCCTCTGTGGGGCTTGGATAGATGTTTACACAATAAATCAATCAACAAAGTTATGAAATTCCCCTGTAACATTAAAATGAAATATTGCGGTAATATTAGAAAAACAATAACAAAATTTCAGAAATTTAGTTGTTGTAGTCCTCAATGATTCGCGTATTCAACATTTGCACGGTGAGAGGCATTGGGGTGTCTTTCCGCGTCACCACGGAGAGGAATATGGCAATTGAAACTCGGTTTCTGTTCACCACAGATGAAGTTGACACAATAAATCAATCAACAAAGATTGAAATTCACCTCTAACATTAAAAAAAATGAAATGTTAGAAAAAAATAGTTTTTTTTATTAAAAAAAAAAAAAAAATAAATTTAGTTGTTGTAGTCATAAGTTATTCTTGTATTTAACATTTATCGGTGAACTATTGCGGTGCCTTTACGGTCACCACTGAGAGATAACCGGGTGAAGCTTCGGACCGCGTTCACCGAGCAGTTTACATAATAAACCAATCAACAAAACTTATGAAATTTTGTAACATTTAAAAAATGAAATATTGGAGTAATATCCAAAAGAAATAATGAAATTTCAGAAATTTAGTTGTTGTAGTCATGGTTGTTCGCGTATTTAAAATTTGCCAATTGAGAGCACTTCGCGGGTGCCTTGCCGGAACCTGGAGAGATGTCGGGTGAAACTTGGATACGTTAACCACAGACGGATGTTGACACAATAAATCAATCAACAAAAGTTAATGAAATTCACCTATAACATTTAAAATGAAATATTGAGTAATGGAAAAAAAAATAATGAAATTCGAAATTGAATTTGTTTTAGTCATAAGTTATTATTGTATTTAATATTTTTGTGAGACGCTAGCGGTGCCTTGCCCTGATCCGCCCTAGAGAGATGTATCGGGTGAAACTTCATACACATTCACCCTGGATGATGTTGACACAATAAATCAATCGATAAAAGTTAAGGAGGTCACTGTAACATTAAAATGAAATGATAGGTAATAACAAAAATAAAATGAAATTTATTAAATTTAGTTGTTGTAGTCATAATTTTTCTACTGTATTTAACATTTTCTTTGAAGTGGGTGTATTTTCACGGTCACCCTCTCCATCTATTCGATTTAAGTTGTAATCGTCGACAACTCTTCACACGGAACTATTGTTTTTGTTGCACATACAAATATGCGATTTCCTTCACATGCCTCAAATATGCAATTTGGTTTCTTAGTTGTTGCCGCGGTGGAATTATGAAATATTTATAAAAGCTGCCAATTTTCTGTGGCTTGGCCTTTATCAATATACATAGTTTTGCCTTTATTTTGATTGTTATCTGGTAGTTGTATATAATTTGTGGCAACTCAGTATCTCGTATGCTGGTATATTGGACCAACATCAACCGGTGATTATATTTGTATAATGGTCGACATATTCCATCATTTCGATTCTGGTGCCATAGCGACCTTTATGCCATCCATGGAAAATAGCACCATGTAGGGCGAAGGCAATGTGATACATCCTCCCATAGATGAAGAAATATGTGTCCCGCCGGGTAGCTCCTTAGGTGCCCATCATTGAACTAGATGTTTATACCTCATGACTCAATGTCACCTATGCTCTCAACATCATAATTGCATTCCCCTCCATTGGAAGTAAAAATTGCATCGGAATTACTGAATCTTTCATACCTTTCAACCTAGTTGATCTAGAGCCATTAGATCTAGTACAACCGAATCACTTTCAACCTATTTTAGTATATCTTGATCATCACTTTAGGAAGATAGATCCGACAGATAATTATTTGGTAGTACCTACACTCGTTGAAACAAGAAGATAAGTTATCGTGCCAATATGCGTTTTTTGGTAGTTGCATATGGTTGCATAAAGTTGAAAGGATTGTTATAAGTTCCATAAGAGTTGTTGAAGTTTATAAGTTGCATGTTGCATAGTTGCATAGTTGCATATAGTTGCATACTAAATGGATTTGCAATATAGTTGCATATAGTTTTCATAAGTTGCAATATAGTTGCATTTGACCACTCACCAACATTTGAGAATATAATTGCAATATAGTTGTAAGTTGCAATATAGTTGCATTTGGAACCATTGGTATGTTTACATAAGGTTTTAGGTCCTATTTAAATATTTTTAGGATTGTTGCATTATAGTTTCATAAGTTGCATCACAGTTGCATATAGTCATAGGTTGTAAATATAGTTACAACCTTCTCTTTCAACACGATTGCATATAGTTTCATTTAGTTGCATAAAGAGTTGAAATTGCCACACCTATCGTCATAGGATTTGCAAATTTGAGGTATACACACCTAGTTGCATATAGTTGCATAAGTTGCATAGTTGCATGTTGCATAGTTTCATATTGCATATGGTTACATCTCTGAAATTGTTGCATTATAGTTGCGTTATAGTTGCATAAGTTGCAAAAGTTGCAATATAGTTGCATATAGTGCAAATACGTTATGAATGATTTTGTGGATCACAATGTAGAAATACGTTATGAATGATTTTGTGGATGCAATGTAGAAAACCTGGGTGTGGGCTAACCTCTATGATATGGTTATGTTTTAGTAGCCTTTTCTATGTCACATTGGAATCCCCCAGTGGTATGCAACATCACCTCTCTTGTGAATGGGAATTCAGTGTCCATAGTGTTTTCATCTTGGAAGGTCGAAATGTTTGAGGATAAAATCAACCTAAATGAAAGACATTTCCAAACATGTCACAATAGTATGGTGGTGGCCACTTGAGACACCATCATAGTTCCCAATTATTTCATTGACCATTATGAATCTGTGCTAAAGTTCAACATGGGTTGGGACTATTGTTATGTTAGATCTAAGATGCCCATAGGTGGATGAGTTGACATTTCACCACTTCCATTTACTATCCTGGTTGTGTTGCTTTAGAAACATCAGGGATTTTATCTTTTCTTTTGAGACCATAGTTTATTGAAAAACTAAATCAATGGCAATGGCCAAGATTTCCTCATTTCAAGGTATTCCCTCAAACTCTCTTCTCAAACTATCAATTTGAACACTACCCATATTTATTGCAATCATTTGTTCCTCTATCAAGGCATGGGATTGTGATTTCCTCCTAGAAGGATAATTCAAGATATAACGTTATAGGAAGTTCCTTAAGGTGTATAATTGGGGAAAAGTTATGAATTAGTGAATGTGGGAATGGTTGTTTAATTCCTTAAAATTGGATTTTTATTCAAGCACACAAAGCCATGAATTTCATAAATTCACAGTTACAGAGTTCGACTTGTGTAAGGTTGGGGAGCACTTGAAATTGGGAGAAAATCCCTATTTTTGGGTGAAATCCATAGGTTAATTGTTGAAGCAACATCGAATTGGGTTGGTACAAGGATTGAATTCAACTAGAGAAGCTAATCCTACAAAATCCATGGAGACCCTGTGGAGAAAAATAAAAAATATGTATGATATTGTGTGTGTGTGTGTGTGTGTGTGTGTGTGAATTTTTGAAGAAAATATGATGTGGACCTCTATTGGTGACTTGGACCTTCGTTGTTGTCATGCACTAGTAGGGTGATGTGGACCTATAGTGTTGTCATGAATTTCTAGGGTGATGTGGAGGCATTGGGGTACTACCAGGTGGAGTCAAGGTGCATAGGTGGAATCCATGAGGTAGCATCCACTGTGGTGGGGAAACCAAGAGGCAAAGGTAGTTTATGAAGGTTATGGAACAAGATTGCAAATCTCCCATAATCTTTTTCAAGGTGATGTGTGTCCCTTGGGAAGTAACTAGTTTACAAAGCTATGAACCATTTTAAATTTGTGACATGTTATGCTCCCATAATTGATGTCAGACATTGATCTAAGATCAAGCATGGGGAAAATGTGCACCAACAAAGTGTTTTTAGAGATGGGACCCCTGCCCATCACATCAACCTATGACAATGTGATAGGTGGAGGATTGTTA
>SNQJ01S0212292.1:0-11636 GCA_010110895.2 Picea sitchensis | reverse complement strand
AATGTTAATAAGTGTTGTAAAGGATCTATATATACAATATATATATAGATATATATGTATTAATATATATATATATATATATATATATATATATATATATATACCACCGGATCCTCATTGTTGAACTCATCGGGATCTTATTCAAAAACAATTTTGAATCAACTTAAAATGCTTTTCAATATTTTGGAAGAGGCAGGAAAGGAACATGAACATTCGTACATGTATTCTATATGAAGAAGAAGGATAAATGGGACCATTCGGTGATTCATCCCTTATTTTATCTTATAATCATATGGATAAACATTTCATTGAGTATGTAAGGTACTCGTTCTATGATATTTCCTAACCTACCTTCTTTTTTTTTCGTGCCTTTAGTCGGCTTATTAATTCTGGCAATTACAATGGTTCTTTCCATCTGTATATTCAGAATAACGATATTTTTAAATCTAATTTGATTAGATTTAATAAATAGGTTTGGATTTGTTCAATTGCAGAACAGATAGAATCTCTATATCTATTTCAGATGATTTAAGATAGAACTCTTATAGATACAAGATAGGTCTAAATGAAATAAATAAATATATATATATTTATTTAGACTCATACATACTTGAATATGGATAAATCTTACCATTATATTCTAGATATAGCGAATTTATATATCTATTCATATTCATATCCATATACATATAGGATATACACATGTGTCAATAAATGGGTATTAGTGTTATGCCATATGGTTGGTTATATTTTTTACATATGGTATACATATCTATTCCTAGAGATATTTTAACTCCATTGATTCGGTGTTGTTTAACAAATTGATAATTTTGGGAAGGTCCTATTTGAAATTGATGGTAAGAATGGACAGAAGACAAACTTGACTGACTTAACTGTTAAAATGTTATCTGTGTATATAGATAGCTAGTTCATAAGAGTTTGGAACCAAAGGATGAAAAAGTGGCTATTCCCTCAACTTCAATAGGATGGAATTGAATCACGATTTTATGAATAATCGTCCAAATGGCTTTCTGGATAGAATCTATAACAAGGTCTCAAAAAGAAGTAATTTCTTTTGGAGAAACTTGTATCCTCTTTACAGGGTTGCACTAGGATTTTTCTGTTGGGATTTCTAGTTATTTTGGTGAGAACTTGATACCCCTATTGTCATCTCATGAAATACTCTTTGTTCCACAAGAAATTGTAATGTGTTTTTATGGTATTCACCGGGGTCTGTTCATTAGTTCTTATCTGTGGTGCACAATTTTTGTTCGATGTGGGTAGTGTCTATAATAAGTTTGATAAAAGAAAAAGAAGTGTATGTCTTTTTCGTTGGGGAATTCCTGGAAAAAATCGTCGTATTTTCCCACAATTTCTTATGAAGGATATTCAGATGATTAAAGTGGAAATTCAAGAAGGTATTTCCCCTCATTGTGTTCTTTATATGGAAATAAAGGTCGACCAAGACATTCCTTTAGCTTCGTGTGGTGATAATTTGAACTAGGGAGATCGAACAGAAAGCTGTTGAATCATCCTGTTTCTTGTGTGTATCCATTGAAGGGTTTTTGAAATGAACCAAGGGGTTGTTTATACTCAACATAAATTCAAATTGATCGATATTTTTATATGGATCGAATCAAAGAACATGAATCAATATCCAATCGGAAATTTTTTGAGGTTTCCATACATATCAATTTCAATAAATGTTGAAATATAATTGTATGGAAATGGAGCGATATAGGATCTTTATGAACAATATACTATTTTTGAAAATAGTATAGGAAGAAGTAATATAGAAAGAGCTATAAGTTACTATAGAACTGGTTGGTATTTGTCTGGGAAAAATATCATTTAGTTAATTCCTACTAAATGATATTTATGTTCATGGAATGAATGTCAGGATAAGATTATTTTGGTAGTTCCCGAGCATGCATAGCATTTCCTATCCTAGAGAGGGCGAGTGAGCCGGTAGATGGATATGATGGATCAGAAGAACAATGACTAGATATAGTGGTCGGTTTTCCCTAAAACTAGAACATTTTTTCCTCTCATCCCCGTTCTTCATCACGATCCAATTTATTCTTATATGATTTCTTCGTTCTCTCATTTTGTTTGTCTTCTTTGGAGATAACTGGGGAAAGGTTCGTAAAGGATCGATCGAGTGATGAGGATTCAAAGGATCTTTACAATGAATAAAATGACTTATGTTACTTCAAGTTATTCTTATAAAAAAGAATAAGAAAGAAAAAATGAATGAAAATTGATCAGTTGAAGCGTCACGGATCGGATATCGAGAATGATCTTCTTATGCTCAGATCTCACTCATTTGGAGGCCGAACCTTTCTTTTCTCGAGGGATCTTTTTTTCTGAGGGGTCAAACAATTACACAATAGATAAATTTATGATTACCTCCCATTCTATCACTCATTAATTTGTCTAGATTTGGACCAGGCGATGAGTGGGTCGGAGTTAGGACGATTCAATTGGGGAGTGGTCAGATATAAAGCATCAACTTCCCTCTGATATCTTGCATGTTTAGTGGTATTGCCTTGGGTCATTCCTATTTCATTAAGGAAAGGTTTGGAACCTTGGGTCACAAATTGGTGGAATACGGGTCAAAAATTTTCTGAGATTGACCCTTTATCTCCAGGAAGAAAATGTTTTGTGAAGATTTGAGAAAATAGAAGAACTATTCCTGTTAGAAATAATGGTGGAAGATTCTTCGGGAGCAGATTCAAAAGATCTTCGTATAGATATTCACAAAGAAACAATCCAATTGTACATTTCGACCAATTGGATTGTACAATGAAGATTGTATTCAGTTAATCTCACATTTATTAACAAATCCAATAGGTTTTGCTTTTATAAGTGCTTATCTCATTTTGGGTAAGAATAAACTTGGCATTCTCAATTCTTGGTTCCAAGAATTCTTCTATAGTCTAAGCGATACAATGAAATCTTTTCTCATTCTTTTATCAACCGATCTATGTATTGGGTTCATTCACTAGTTTGAGGCCCGATGATAGATTCAGATCTTTCAAAATTTGGCTTTTCCCATATGAGCAGATCATATCTGGTCTTGTTTTAACTTTTCCAGTCATCTTAGATACGACTCTCAAATAATGGATCTTCGTTTCAATTGTATATCTCCTTCACTTGTAGTAATTTATCATTCGATGAATGAATAAAGAATGGGTTGTTTTCTCCGACCGAAAGAAAAAATTGAAACAGAATAATAAAGTGTTTTCTTTGTTGAGGGAATTAGATATTCTCCCCTCATTCTTCTCGGTGTGAGACTTCGATTTCACTTAGGTTTGGTTCAATCAATATAGTAGCAGAATTTTTGACAGGTATCTATGATAGCTACCTACTCTCACCAAAAATGATTTCAAGGTTAATGGAGTGAACCATGCAAACTAGAAATACTTATGACTTAAAAAAAGATGACTCGGTTGTTTTTAGATCACGGTGATACATATCATAACTTTCAGGACATCCATTTTGATACATCCCATTTTTGCACAATAAGGTTATGAAAATCTCCGAGAAGCAACTGGACGTATTGTATGTACCAATTGTCACTTGGCCAAAACACATGAATATTGAGGTTCCATAATCCGTGCTTGTCTGAGTATTTGAAGTAGTTGTTAAGATCCCCTATGATACCCAAATGAAACAAGTTCTTGCTAATGGTAAGAAGGGGGATTTAAATGTAGGAGTTGTTCTAATTTTACTGAGGGCTTTGAATTAGCCCCTCCATATTGTATTTCTCCTAAAGATTAACAAAGATGGGTAATCTTTATTTTGAGAACTATCGTCCCAATCAAAAACATTATTGTAATAGGTCATGTTCCTGGGCAAAATATAGTGAACTTGTGTTCCCCATCCTTTCCCCATATCCTACTACTGATAAAGAAGCTCACTTCCTGAAATATCCTATATTTGGGTGGTAATAAAGGGAGAGGAAAAATTTATCCCGACGGGAGTAAGAGAAACAATACGGTCTATAACGCTTCAGCAACAGGAAGAGTGGATAAAGAATTTTACGTGAAAAGGGATATGAGATAACTATCGATAATACATCAGATGGTGGGCAAGTGGTTGACATTGTACCTCAGGGACCGGAACTTCTTATTTCAGAAGGCGAGTTGATCAAGGTCGATCAGCCATTAGCGAATAACCCTAATGTGGGTGGATTTGGTCAAGGAGATGCGGAGATAGTACTTCAAGATCCATTTCGTGTTAAAGGTCTTTTATTATTCTTAGCATTTGTCATTCTGGCACGGGTATTTTTGGTCCTTAAGAAGAAACAATTTGAGAAAGTTCAATTGGCCCAGATGAATCTTCAGGTCCATAGATTTCCGAACATGAAGTTGACTGATTGAATAAAAAATGAATACCCTTCGGAGATGGAGAACCTTATCCTCCTTCTCACTGCATATATTCTTGGAGAAATGTTCATGTAGACATATCTACATTTCAAATGGGGAGTGACTCAATAAGCACTGAAACAGATCAACTTGTCGAACGATCCCCAATGGCCGCTTTTAGATACGTTAGCTACTATATGCATACCGAACCTCCTTTCCTTGCCCATTTTTCAAAAGAAAAAATCCGAAAAATAGAGATAGATAGAAGGAAGGAGAGATTAGGAGAATAACTAAGAAATCTTGGAGGAGATTCCTATCTTCTCTAATCCCAGTCTTTATCCTATCCCATTATTATTTGTCGAATAAATTCTTCGGTTTCTCGTCGAGATAAGAGGAACTCATTTGGTTTCCGATCCTGTCCTGTTCATCAATTCCTTAGTAAATTGACGATTATTTTGTAAGTTATATTGAGGAACCTTCAAATTCTTAAAGAAGGAAGAGCTTGTGGGGTAATATCACTCATTGAGCATAACAACCCACCTTTTGATAGGGTTCATTCCTAATGAGAGAAAATGAATTAGGGTGTTTTCCTCCTCTTTTTCTTTTGTAAGCCAAGAGCCAAGAGAAAATGTTATTAAATTAAGATTCTCATGGTTGGACTTTAGAAAACTTTGAATAATCTCCCACCAGAGAAATGAACATATATTTAGTAATAAATATTCTCTTTTTCTCTGTTGTTCCTTCGACAGATATTGAAATTGGATCGATCCAAATTTTTTTTTTTGATCATATAGCAAAAGAATAAATTGGCTCATAACTTGTCTGAAAGGCATTGAATGAAGTATCAGAGTCATTGTATTTGTGCGATTCTTCTCTTCTAATTAATATTAATATAGAGAATCTAAAAAGTTTCGATAAGACCTTACCCTTAAAGAAGGGTAAGGCCTTATTTGTCACTTTATAATTATTCCCATAGTAAGTGTATTTCCCCTACTATAGGGATGAACCTGATCCATAATATGAACCATAGAAAAATATACCCAGTAATGATCACGGTATGCAGGTTCTGATTTTATCAGCATAAGGCTGATCCTTCCGGTGGTATCGGCCATTTCTCTTACTCCATTTCACATTTTCTTAGGAGTGGTCATGCTCGAGACATAAGCAGTCATAGCATAGATAATTATTAGTATTGGATCTCCTCGAATGGAGTGATAATATTCTAATTGTTCCCTCAAGTGGCAAACAAATTAGAATAGAGACAACAAGTGATACAAAATTGAAATTGTAACCCGATTAGAGAATGAAGTGCGATTCAATTCAACGTTTTGGTTGTTCGGGTTCAATTATGGCATATCTACATACTTCCTCATCCTTTAATATAGAGTTTATCGATGGATGAACTGCATTGTTGATATTGATCAGAAAAAGCGTAGGAATGACTGGCAGAGTGAATGGCCAATAATCTAAATGTAAAAAGTGGATAGGTTCTATCTATAGTCGCATTGGTGCCTCCTAAAGATCTGTTAAATTCAATGGTGCATCTAGCAGATTGAAGTAATGGGTTATAATGGGACCTCTTATTAGACTTTTCTGTGAAATACTCATTGACCGGGGCTCCCAGACATCATAAATAGGCAAGGTGACAGTAGAAAACTGACTTCTATTAATAGAAGGTATATGGTAATGCCTATGGATAACCAGGTATCTAATACTAGTAATGTCGACAATGAGGAGAGTTCTCATTATTCGGACATGCTCAACTCAATACATTATTTTAAAAAAATTAGGTCAAGGGAATTGATCCCATGAAGATAGAGATCAGGAAATGGAAAAACTACTGATATCTTCTCAATCCTTGTTCGATTGCCAATGTTATACCAAGGGTATCTTTGAAGTCAACTGGACCAGTATAGCTAGCTTACTTCGGCAGTAACAATGGGAATTTTGATGATGTATAGAAGAGCGAGAATATAATGATTACTGTTCTTGCGAGGAGAAGGATTATTCCATCTACGTTTGATGGACTTAATCCCAACGGAAATAAGAGAATATTGCATATTCCAAGGTCCGGGTGTAAGGAACTCCCTCAAACGATGTTGTAACAATTGCATAACCCTGGAAATTTTTGATTGGAATTAGCTTCTACATACAGGTGGTTGTAGAACCGAAAAAAGGATGTGTGCCGCTTGCAAAGGGTATAATTCACTATCAATCCAACCAATCCTGAATATGATACTTTGACCCCTTCCTTTTTTCATTTTGACATGACATTATGTCCATGTAGATGATTCCAGTAATCAAGATTGCATGGGGATCATTGGTTCTACGCAGATGTATGTTTCTCTTCCAATAGTATCCAGCACAGGTGGAGTTATGCCACAGACTTATTATATAATACC
This sequence comes from Picea sitchensis, assembly GCA_010110895.2. NCBI lineage: Eukaryota > Viridiplantae > Streptophyta > Pinopsida > Pinales > Pinaceae > Picea > Picea sitchensis. The sequence continues at coordinate 4,864 of SNQJ01S0212292.1, read as the reverse complement.
TTGTATTAACGAGTAGATGTTACTAATAAGATAAACCCAAGTGGATAGTGCAATAGAACCTAGTCAATTTTAGGTATGTTAAATTACGAGTTATTCCTTGCAATAGGTGGAATTCTTGCGGGCTCTACTGGCTTTAAGAATGAATATTGAAAAAACTTAATCCATCTAGAGGGTCCAATGTTTGGATCAATAAGATCTAGAAATGAAAGGACAAACTGGATATTAAGCCATTCTTATACCTAAACGTGAAGTTCACAAAACTTTGCTATGTCTATAGAAGAGGGTTCTTCCAATCCAACAGAGTAGCTCCTGGTATCGAAGATAATGCCAGGTGATCCAATCGTACTTATTTATAATTCATTCACCCTGTAAGAGATTACGTTTGACAATTTGTGAAGGAGTTAGCGGGTGCTATTAAAGTGGTTGCTTTCGATGAATGTGAGTTTATGGGATAATGAGATATCACCATAGATTTCCTCTCATCCATGTTCATTCATACATATCCTATAGGCTAGATATAGGATCCTTAATTGGTATGAATTGGGACATTTGATCTTTTGTATTCTGATCTCTAGGTTACGAAAAGAAAAATTTAAGTAATTGTCTCATGAAGATATGTATAAACCATATTTCATTCGGTCCTTCCACGCCTACTATAACTATAATTAGTTATTTCGGGTTCTTATTGGCTTCTATCATTTTTACCCTAGTCCTATTCAAACAGCTCGAACTGAGAGATACAACTTATTCGATATGAAGGAAGGGGAAACCCTCTGAGTTCACTATATCAATTTCAATAATTTCGTTGATTCTCTCTATATCAATTTATGATCATTGAGATTCACAAGTGAGGTACTATCCAGGGTAGCTATTATCCCTACTTATTCGGTTGAATCGAAATGATTGAGGCTTTGCCATCCGGAATTGTGTTGGGTCTAATTCCTATAACTTTGGCGGGATTATTCGTAACTGCATATTCTATCTGACACGGTGATCAATTGGATATTTGATCCGGGATTATCCTTCAATTTCATTGACCTGCTACTTTTCCTGGGAGGTGGGATTACGTAACATCAACAAAGCACTTACTAACTTATTCTTTGAGGGACACTTGCATGCCAAGTGATGCAGTTATATGATAAAACTTTTCTTTCATTTTGATGCATTTAGTTATATATAGCCGGATGTTTTACTACCTTGGTGTAGGCGAGGAGGTGCTGCTTATTTCGGTTCTTTGAGTTAATGGGATGTCGGACACAACGGAGGATGCGAGAGGCATCGGTGGAGACTCCCTTGGACTTCCAGTTGAGTCAGGGAGTGGGTATTTGAGTTGTTTAGTTTACGATGATATTGTTTCATTTTGATGATGTACTATTGATTGCCTATGATATGTTGGCGACATGATCGACACGATTGTTGATGTTGCGGGCTGACGATAGCTTGCCGTCCGTGCTCACATATGGAGTAAAAGGGGCCACACGAGATCGAGAGAGAGTTTGAGGAGAGGTGTAGACTGGCCGACCACATGACCTACCTGCCTCCATGGAAGTGGCTCAGCTGTGGGTTAGCGATTACCTAGTTCGAGGGATCCACGATACCATGAGAGTGACTGCGACGATGCTCGATGATTAAGAGTAGCCTTATTAAGGCGGGGCCTTATTCCCTTAGAACCATAGTCTCCACCTGAGTCGCTGGCGGAGTGTGTTGCTCCAAGGGTTTTAGAGTCTACCAATCCGTCCAACCAGCGAGTGGCACCCTTCAGACGTGGTGCATCGAAGAGTACGTCGCTGACCCGAGCTTGTCCGAAGGCGAGTGATTGGCACTTATACTTGGAGCACATGAATTAGATCTGAAGAACACGTCGCTTGAGAATGATCTTGAGACAGCCTAGTTAATGAGTGAAACCTTGGCGATAAGTCCCACCGCAACGCCTCCCCTAATTAATTGTTCTCCCTGTTCAATAAAACCTAGAATAAAACATCCTTAAAATAGACTTGATTGGCCCTAGGAAGATCGTCCAAAAATAAACCTGGGACATAAACTATCACCCACCTAGGGTTGATTGAAGACCTCTAAAAAAAAGTAAAGAGGGTAAAAAATAATGAGGGGGTGAATTTAACCTAAACCCTTGGTGTTTAACTTATAAAAGGACTTAAATTTTTTAAAGAAGGGAGTATTAGAAACTATGACTTAAATAAATAAAATCATTAATTAATAAAAGATAAAATGTTTGTCTATTTGAAAAGAATGTTAAAGTGCTTTATCATTTGGGGTTTAACAGGGAATTAATAATGAAAATGGAAGGGAGAGAATAAAAGAAAAGATAAATAAATAATATAAAATGAAAATAGGGAATTTAGAATTAAAGGAGACATGGGAATTTATGGAAATTAAGGCATGGGAAAAGCTGAAAGAATCTTCATTTAAGTGCCATAAATTTGAGGAAGCATCTTTTTAGGAGAAAATAAAGCAAAGTCAAGAATCTAGGAACCCTAAAGAGATTTAAGGAGATTTTGGGGGTGTGAAATTTAAGATTTTAAATAATAAGCCAATTTAATTATTGGAGAATCCTAGGGATGAAAATGACACTTGGTTGTGAGGAAGTCGTTCAAGGAAATGTCATTAAAATTAATTAATTACTAATCCAAGAGAGAGTCTCATTTTGGCTATAAAGAAAGGGAAAGGAATTTAGAGGGGATAGTCGTTATCGCATGCGTTAAGCTGCAATTATGGTTAATGAGGATTTTCTTGTGTGTGGAGTTAGGTGTAGCTTCAGTATGATTTTTAGTGGTAGCTCGGTAGTTGAAGGCATCGCGATTCTACAGTTCTTATTAGCCCCTAGCGGCTCGGGGCAGTACTCCTCGTTTGTTTAGGAGGTACGGTGAAAGCGTTCGGTTAATAGCCGGTGAACAGGGGCCTTGGGGCATGGCTTGACGAGTGGCTAGAATCACGATTTAACCGGCTTAGCTGTTTAAAGGATTAGTGATAAAATGTTCTGCTTGTATTGTTAAAAAGAAAAAAAATTGTCCACAGAGATGGATTTGTAATGGTTAGAGAGTGTAATTGCATCACAGCGTTAGCCTTTAGTGATAGTTACGAAAACAAAAAGATATCTATATAACTTGGGAAGGGTTCACAATTACTTTGACCAGAAATATCATGACGGACTTCCTTTGTGATCCCTCTAAATTAATAGGCACGAAGTTGGGATGAAAGCTTCACGGATTTAAGTCTCCTTGTTTAAATTTCCGTTCAAATTTTCGTACTTCGGTTTAAGCTTAAACTTCTGTCATTTCCTTGTTAAATCGGCAATCTATACCACCCTTGAAGGTTGCAGGTTTAGGGGACAGTGTTCTTATTGCCTACGCCTCAATATCATCTCCCTAACAATGTCTTCTCGCAACCATGCCACTCTGATCCTTCCGCCTTCTCCTGCTGTGTCTGTCGGTCGGTCCAACCTTTACCCAGATTCGGAGTAAGATAGGAACCCCATCCTCTGTCCATGGAGTCATTACAGAGACCTTGCCTTGCTGCGTGGATCCATTGAAGGATGTGTTGGAAGGTAAGGGAATAAACTCCTAATTTTACAATTATGAAGGTAGCGGAGTTGAGATTGAACCTACGGAGGCAGAGTTGTGAAGCCAATGCAGCTCCACCAGTTGGCATTCCTCCCTACTTGAGTGCCAACGATAGGTGTATTAGTTAAATGCCGGCTAAATTTTTTTTACTAACCTTTGTTTCCACGACTTACGCAGCCAGTAGGAGACCCTTGGCTGGATTTTTGGTTTTAATAACAACACTTAATTAAGTAGCACACGAGGGTTCCTCGATCTTCTGTGCCCTCCCTTAATTTATCATTATTTGGGAACCGACCTGGGCTGCGTCCTTGAGTCACTCGGGTCAGTGAGCACGTGGTGTGCCACTGGCGGACTAACCGCACCTTCCACCTTGGATCCCTGTCTCGTTGAGCCACGCGTTTTTGGTAACAGTAGAGTGAACACCATAAAGTCGTGTCAGCTTCTAGAGCCCCACTAATTGTGGAATTTTAGTTGTGTAGCTGGTAACTAATTGCGGAATTTTAGTTGTGTAGCTGGTAACTCTGGTTCGAGTTCCCTTCATTGAGTGTTTGGACAATTTACCTCTGTGCTCTATCTTTCTTCGGTTGGGTTCCACTCTGTCTGTACATGGAATTTAAAAGTCTCGACATAACATGTAAGAGGGTTATTCCTTGTTAAATGAAGTTTCGTTCACATTTTCCAGAATTCCTTTATAGACATCACTGTGATTGTTTGCTGTTCGGGGTTTTAGGGACTAACCGCACCTTCCACCTTGGATCCCTGTCTCGTTGAGCCACGCGTTTTTGGTAACAGTAGAGTGAACACCATAAAGTCGTGTCAGCTTCTAGAGCCCCACTAATTGTGGAATTTTAGTTGTGTAGCTGGTAACTAATTGTGGAATTTTAGTTGTGTAGCTGGTAACTAATTGCGGAATTTTAGTTGTGTAGCTGGTAACTCTGGTTCGAGTTCCCTTCTTTGAGTGTTTGGACAATTTACCTCTGTGCTCTATCTTTCTTCGGTTGGGTTTCACTCTGTCTGTACATGGAATTTAAAAGTCTCGACGTAACATGTAAGAGGGTTATTCCTTGTTAAATGAAGTTTCGTTCACAATTTCCAGAATTCCTTTTTAGACATCACTGTGATTGGTTGCTGTTCGGGGTTTTGAGGTTTAATAAAGTTCCGCACGCCTTTTCCTTAGTTCTTCACTCTGTTAGTATCTCAGTTGTCTCTGTTTAATTTATTGTTGACTCCTTATAGAGTGTTCCAGTAATGATCGTAATCCAGACAAACGAATAAATCTGTTCCAT
>SNQJ01S0212291.1:0-15829 GCA_010110895.2 Picea sitchensis | reverse complement strand
TGATAAAATTGTGATTTATGTAGCATTGCACACAACTACCAAGCAAGCAATGATGCTCAATTGTAATAAGAGGTGAGCTCTTTTTTTCTAGAGAAGAAAAGCATGGATTCTAGAGCTACAATATCTTGCACTGCACGCATTACATATTTAGTAATACAATCAATATTGAGGGTAAGAACCCTCTATGAGGTTGACTAGATCACACCATGCTCCTCATCCTGTGACCTAACCCTCAAAGACAAGTTTATCCGAATCTTCTACAAGACTCAGTACAATCAATAACTCACACAGTCATAATAATCAACTCTCTCTATTATCATTCTTTATCTTACAATCTTTTCACCTTTGTATCTCTCTTCTATCATCTATCTATATATATCCCTCTTAGACCTCCTAGGTCCTTATTTATACTATTTTATCGACTTATAGTTGTTAAAACATTGTCAAAAACCCTAACTCTATCATGGTTAGGCTTGTCTGCTTGAGCGCCACATTGCTTTTCCTCTTGCATATTGTTTTTCCTTCTTTTTTTGCATGATGTTTTCTTGCCACCTATTGCGCACCCTCCAAAATTAGGTCTTCCTTTTCAAAAATAGTTCTTTCCAAAAATAGGAATGCGCCCAAAATATACTTCCTTCTCAAAATAGGCATGCCCCCAACACTAACATGTGGCTCTTCCCGAGCCACTCAGGTTGTGTGCACTCCCTTTACAACGTTTTCCAAACTGTGGAACTTCTCTTCTAGTTCCTTTCCCTTTTTCCTCATCTGTGCAGCTTTGTCCATGCAGACCTCGACTATCTACATTGTTATCTCTTCCTATAGTAATGCTCTACCCTCTGAATGTGGTTGTGCCACTCTCGTATTGGGTTTTCCTTTCTTCCTTATTTGTATGCACTATCTTTAAATCTGTTTGCAGAGTCTTCATTTCTTGAGTGCCCTTCATGTGCTCCATAATGCTCATATTTTTCTACCCTTTCTTTAACTCCTATATGGAAATGTTTATTTTCTCCTCTTGTTGATCCCACTCTTGGACCTTTTCATCCTCTTCTAAAACAATGCAAATCTGCACGGTTCTGTCGAACAACTCTGCGACTTCCCTTGATTCTTTTTCCATCTTCGCTATCTGGAGTGTGTATTATTTTTCTCTCTATTCTCTAGCCTTAAGAGGAGTCATAGGATTAATAATTTCTTTGAGCTCCTCGATTTCCTTCTTATATTCATCAATTTTCTATGAAACAATTCATATCTTTTCTTTTGCTCCCCTCTCTAGTGCTTGCATGATGTCTAGGATGCAGTCGTATACCACTGTTAGCCCATGTTCTATCTTATCAATGCATTATTTCTCCTCCTACTTCTCCAAGTTCAATTGGTCACAGGTGATTTGTAACATTTTGGCGACTCCCCTACCCACCTCCAAGTTATTCGTATACGCGTGGGCTCTGGATTGCACTTCTTGCATTATGTTGGCTTGGAGTTTTTATAATACCTTGGTGGGTATCTACGACATGACTACTTCAAATTTCTCAATTTCCCCCATGGGTTTCTGCGCAATCTCTTGATCCATTCGGATCATTTGGCAAGTAACTGTGAATGTATCCCTTGCTTGCACTACCAACTGTACTGTCTCCTCTCATTCTTTTTGTGTAGGGGGTCACTATGTCTTATCATGTCGTTGCGCTATGGCATGTGGTAATGCTTGACTCCATAATTGTTGTAGAGTGCCATGATCTCTTCTCTTTGTGCCTATGCAATACAGACCACTGCTTCCCCCTATCTTCGAACTTTTCCGCGACAAATTCAACATTATCTTCTATCAGGGTGATTATTAGGTCTTCTGTGATATGCTTCCTCTTTTTTCGTGTCTCATCTACCTATGTTGTCTTCCTTTTCGTCTGTGACGGTTGCGCTCCACTCCTTGTTACTTGTACCCTTTCTTCACCGGTCTGTGATGTGTTCCCCTTTCTGGCATCCTCCTGCCTTTTTGTCCTAGGCATTGTTGTTGTCCTCCTTGGTCTTTTGGGCACTGCACTAATTCCCGACAGTTGATTCGATGCTGCAACCTTTCTAGTGTTATTGGTTGGGCTATTTGTTTTTACTGAGGAACCTTCTTCAGCCTTTTCCTTGGGCTTGGTGGGTTGTGTTGTGGTTGGATTCATTGTTGTTTTTTCTACTAGAATCTTCCACCGCGCTGGCCAATGTCTGATTATCTAGTCGATTTCTTCCTTTGTGACACAATATTGCATCTCCATCCATGCCTTCTTTGGATCCCTTGTGGCCTAGATCGACATGTGATTCATTATGGATGGGAATAGGAACTCTAGCCTAACACACCTCTATTGGTATTTCTTTGGAGATTTCTCTTAAGCATTCGAGCATTATGGATGGCCATAGCCACTCTAGCCATTGCATTCCATGTGAGATCTTTGATTTGCATAGATTCCAGAGATGTGTCAGGTAAATTGAAGATTTTCAAGGACAAAAATGTTGAATTATTAGCACTAGTGGCTCGTCAAAGTCAACAATTTGAGAAATGGAAGGAGAATTTAACATGTTACATGAATTGGTTCTATGTCTAGCCAGAAGTTCCCAATATTAGGTTTCTCTTTCCAAGATCTCCCTCAGGTTTGTCAAAGTTGCAATAAGAGATGAGGAAGTTTTTCAACAAATTCATGAAGACATAGCAAATGGAAACATAACTTTGGAGCTCTCTCTTCAAGCAAATATCAAGAAAGAAGCCCTTAGCTGGTGTGTTTTCTTTTAAACTAAAGTTATTACATTTTATAAGTCAATTTCAGTTCTATCGCAATTTATTAGGCTTTATACTAGTACATTTTTCATCTATGGTGCCAAAACTGTAAGAACTACTCAGATAGTTGGCATTTATTTTGGAATTTTTCGTTTGTAACATAGTTACCAACTTAACAAGAACCCTCTAGAGTTCTCATTTTTTAGGTCACATTTAGAAGGTTGTTTTTACGTCTATTTTGAAAAATGATGCTACCACTAGCACTTTTTTTCTTTTCTTTTTTTTGGTGGGGAGGGTGTTGATCTCTTTTCCCATCAAGGATAAGATTCAACCTCATAGGGTATTCTCATGGAAGTACATATACCCTCTATTTTTTTTATAAAGGTGGTGTTTCTCTCTTTCTCACTTAGATGGTAGTTATATTATGGTTTTGGATAATCAATTTCTCATCCATCGAACATTTAATGCCTACAAGTGGAACACATAAAGATAAAATATTTCATGGTAATTGTTGGACACATGAAAAACAATGAATTTTTTTTCATTCCATAATAGCCATTTCCCACAACACAGAAAATGAAACCAAAACATTTGAAGTAAGACACACAAAACATAGAGCAACATAGATGGTCCTTTCCAAAGAAATTTAAATGATTTTGTACTATTAAATGGCTAGACTTCCTATGCCCTTCCATAATGCTCGAATTCTTAATAGAAATCGCCAAATCGAGACCAATATAGAAAAAGTAAAACAAAGAGGAAAAACCAATGCTCAGAGTCCCTATCCTCCAAAAACAATGGACTAGAGCTAGATTGTAGAACCCATCTAGAAGAAAGGGTGGAGCAAACCAAATAAAGTATTTGAAAGCAATAAAATCCTCCAACAAGAACACTTGAAATCACTATAGCCCATCCACACTAAAATCTCACTTTTAAAACCAAACTCCATTCTCTCAAGCTTAAATATCAACTCTCCTTCTAGCACGATGAAGTGTGAGAGATGTACGGAGGGGTAGGTTGAATAAATGATCATCTCTCTGGTCTTAAATCATTTCTCCACTTGTCCATTAATTTCTTATGCATGTAGATTATCAAGTATGGATACCTATATTTCTTGGGAGCTATGATATTGATCCGAATCAGATCTTTGTCAAACCTTCTTGTGAATTTGTAATAATCATGTAATGTTTATTTTTATTTTTATTTTCCTTTTTTCTGGCAAAATTGGAAGTGGAGATGAACCATTTGATGGTTGGCATTCCAAAGGATACCAATTAAAATTGAAGGTTGTAGGAATAAAGGAGATGCAAGGAGAAGTTGGGGAAGACAGTAGTAGAAATAAGATCTTGAAGAGGATACTTACTTGAAGATCAATGGATGAAAGAGTCAAGGAGTCTATCCACGATGTGAAAAGGTGCCTCCTAGCCATGGTAATTTGCAATTTTTTATTATTATCCATGAGTAACAATACACATCTATCTCATTCTAGTATTTATCTCAGGAGCTTAATAAAATGCTCATTGATACAAAATTCTACGAGTAATTGTTTCATATTCGTGGAGATGGTGTGGGTTCATTAGTTTATTATGTGTTTGAGCACTTTGGGCTATGGATGTTTTCATGAATTCTACAACAATCTCAATCTTGTAAACATAGTGTAGGCACCCTGATCTTTTCATAGGTTTAAAAGAACGCTAGTTTGTCTAACTCCCTGAGTTGAATTAGTATTGTTGGGAGTTTTTCCTTTGCCCATAATCCATCCACAAAATTTTATTGTTTGATGAGTATTTTTTCTCTTCCACAGAGCCATACATTCAATTCTACACTTTCCTGGGTGAATTTACATACCCTTTCATGTTTTATTTACCACCCCGGTGAATTTACATACCCTTGCATGTTTTATTTACTGCCTTGGTGAATTTGCATACCCCTAGATGTTTTATTGATTGCCCAGACGAATCTACACCCCCTTGGTAATTTTATCCAATGATTGGGCGAATCTACATTCCCCTAGGCGTTTTATTCACTTACCTAATTGATTTTCCCTCGTTGGTCATTTTCCTTTCATTGTTGGGTTGAATTTTGGTTTTTGGTTTTGTGAATGGGTAGTGTTATATTTGGTTGGTTGGTATTATTTACCTTCAACAAGAAAAAAAAATTAGTAAAAGAAGAGGCTACTAAATTTGTTGAAGAGGCTATGTATTCAAATTACACAAACAAATCGCAATTGAAGAAACATCCATGTTGATGAGACGAACATGACATATGCATATCGTTTACAGATCACATGGTATAAGAGTAGGTTCATTAGATACCTTGAAGTAGCTACCATGGGAAAATCCTTGAAGAGGGAGAAGATGGAAGAGTTGAGAGACTTTAATAGGAAGAATGAAGAAGAAAGTCAGTATCGGAGGTAGAGAGCAGATGAACTAGAAAAAGAGATTTCCAAGCACCAGGACTCCTTCACGACTATGAGGGAAGAATTAGAAATGAGCAGATTACAACTCTTGTAGTTGGGGGAGAAATTCATTGAGCTAGATAATTGTCAAGAGGAGAGGTTCACCAAATTCATTGCTCAGTTATATCAAGATTTGGTAGTGAAGGAAGAGGCCTTGAAGGATTTAGAAGCATTTTTCCAAGATACCAAGCAAGTCCCTTTCATTGCCACTATCAAAGATAGCACCATGACAAAGGAAAGCATGGTAAAGTCGCCTTCCAAGATCCTTTCTCAAGAGACCTTTGGTGACTTTGAAAACCACATTAGAGACATCGGTTCCAAGCTCATGAGGAAAATGGGATATGATGGCAAATTTATAGGAAAAGAAGGCCAAGGGATTCAGATCCCCATTGTAGCTCAAAAGAGGCCCAAGTATTAAGGCCTAGGATTCAGTGGACAAGAAGCCATCATAAGTTCAATTCAAACCATATTTTTCAATGTAAAAGGAATTAGAAAAGAAGTCATTCCAATGGAGGAAAAGGCAGTTGGAAAAGGAGTGTGTAGCAAGACACTCATATTCGCTAGTAGAGACTTGGAAGAAGGAAACAAATTACAATGAGATGATTCTTCCATCCAGATTCACTCCAATTCTTGGTGTACCAAGAAGATAATATGACAAGCATCATCACAAACTGAAAAGGTATGGAATAGTTTTTTTTTGTTGCAAGAAAATGGGTCATAAGGATAGCGATTGTTAGCACTCTAGAAGGCAAAGTAGCCAATGCAGGAACTATTTCAAGTGCTACATATTGAATGGACATTGGGATACCAAATGTTGGAGGCTTCACCCAAAACTCCATCCCAAGAACTGAATAACCAAGAAGAAATCTTGGAGAGTTAAGGTCAAGGGGAAATAGGCATTGCTTGCACTTCCAACACAAGGAGTAGTGGTTATCTAATGACCTATTACAACAACAAAGGTAATCTCCAACCATGTGATGGACAACAAGGTTATGCCAACGACAACCCCTGATCAACTGTTATCTTCCATCTTACAACAAAGGGACCTTTTCTTGGAGATTTACTAGAGCTTGCTTGATGATAGGAGAAGAATATTAAGGGGAGTTGAAGATTTTGGTGACCGAAATATTTCAAATGGGGAGGTTTGATCTGAATCATATCTTTGTCAAACCTTCTTGTAAAATTAGAATAAGCATGTAATGTTTATTTTCATTTTATTTTGTCTTTTCATTTGGCAAAATTGGAAGTGGAAACAAACCATTGTGATGGTTGGCCTTTGAAAGGAATCCCATTAAATTGAAGGATGTAGGAACAAAGGATATGCAAGGAGAACTTGGGGAAGATAATATCATAAATGAGAGCTCGAAGAGGCCAACCTGCTTGAATATTAGTGGGCGAAGGAGTCAAGGAGCCTGTCCACAATGAGTGAAGGTGTCTATGAGCCATGGTCATTTGCAGTTATTTATTTATTTATTGTTTGTGAGTAGTAATACATATCTTTGTGTATCTCACCCCTCTGTATTTATCTCTAAATCTTAATAAAATTCCCATTGATGTGGAAATCTACGTGTAATTGTTTCAATTTCGTGGCTATGGTGTGGGTTCACTAGTTTATTGTGTGCTTGAGCACTTTGGGCTATGAATATTTTCATGAAATATACAACAATATAAGTCTTGTAAACATAGTGTAGGCACCTTGCTCCATTCATTGGTTTTTAAGAGAATGATGGTTTGTCTCACTCCCTAAGTCGAATTGGTATTGATGGGCATTTTTCCTATTCCCACAAGCCATCCACAACATTTTATTGCTTGATGAGTGTTTTCACTCTTCCATAGATCTGTACATTGAATTATACACTTACCTAGGTGAATTTACATGCTCATGGGTGAATTTACACCCCCCTGGGTGTTTTATCCACTGTATGGGAGAATTTACATCACCCTGGGCATTTTATTCACTTACTTGGTTGATTTTATCTTGCTGGTCATTTTCCTTTCATTGATGTGTCGAATTTTGTTTGTTGGTGTTGTGAATGGGAAAATTTATAACTGGATGGTATAATTTACCTTCAACAAGAAAAAATAATTAGTAAAATAAGAAGCTATGAAAGTTGTTGCTACAAAAGTTGTTGAAGAGGATGTGAATTCAAATTACACAAAAAAACAAAAATTGAAGAAGTATCCATGTTGATGAGATAGATAGGCCATAAACCTACCATTTATGGATCTAACATCACATTCTCGTAAGAGATCCAATCATCCTACCCATTTACGACTTATATTTGATAGTTGTCGCTACTATCAGATTCCCTTGAATCCAAACAAGTGCAATTTTTGTGTGACATCGAGATGCTTATTAGGTTTCATTGTGTCAACCAAAGGGATCATGGTCGATCCTCTAAAGGTTAAGGCATTAGTTCAATTGCCCCCCCTACGTAAAATCCCTCAGCTTTAGAGTCTACAAGGGAAAGCTAATTTTCTTCGGCATTTTGTTTCCAATTATGACAAGATTACTAAAGGGTTCATGCGTCTTTTGGAAAAAGGGGTCCCATTTTGTTGGAATGAAACAACTCAACGCTCTTTCGAAGCGTTGAAACGTGCCCTGACGTTTTCCCCTCTGCTTAGTCCTCCAGATTATGGCAATGATTTCTTGTTGTATTTGGCTACCGCAGAGTCTACCATCTGCATGGTTTTGGTCCAAAAGGATGGCAAGCTCGAAAAGAACGTTATCTGTTATCTTATATGATGCCTTGTTGGACTAAAACTCAACTATACACATGTTGAGAAACTAGCTTTGGAAGCTCTCCATGCTGTCCAATGGTTTCGTCATTATATATTACTTCACAAGACCATCGTCATTGCCGTCGTGAATCCTTTTCAGTATGTGTTAAAACGACGGGTCATTGACAAGAAAATAAGTCGATGGATAGTTATCCTACAAGAGTTTGACTTGGATTTTGTTTCGGCGAAATATAAAAATTCCTTGATATTTTCCGAACTAATCTCGGAACTTCTGGTAGAAAGTGGTGATATTTCACTCGAAGAGTTACCAATAAATGAATATCTTTTTCTTATTGCATCTTCGGACCCCTGGTATGGAGATATACTTTTGTATATTCAGACTTTGAAGTGTCTTTCTTCTTCTCATGATGAGCTTCGACGAATACGCCACCAAGCGCAAAACTATATTATTATTAATGACACGTTATATCGTCGATGACTGGATTGCATTCTTCATCGATGTCTCACTCGCGAAGAAGCAAATCTTTTTTTAAACGACTATCACACAGGAGAATGTGGCGTTCATCTATATTTTTTGTCAACAACCCAAAATATTCTTCACGCTGGATACTTTTGGCCCTCGTTAATCAAATATTGTGTTGAGGCAGTCAAAAAATGTCACCCATGCCAGATCTTCTCTCGAAAGACATGGGCACACCCAGCTCCCATGTTCCCAATTATTGTTGTCGGTCCCTTCACCAAGTGGGGGATTGATTTCACTACATGCCACCCAGTTTCATCCATGGGGCATTGTTATATCATCGTAGCAATAGACTACTTTACTAAGTGTGTCGAAGCTATGACGACATTTAACAATGACATGGAAACAACTGCCTAGTTCATTTTTAACCAGATCGTAGCCAGGTTCGGTATTCCAAAGGAGATTGTCACAGACCATGGTAGTCACTTCCAGAACAAAATGATGTCCTAATTAGCATCAAATATAGGGTTTAAACATGAAAATTCATCACCTTATTACCCATAAGAGAATGGTCAGGTAGAAGTTGTTAATAAGTCTCTCAAGACTATTCTTCAACAAACGATTAATTCGACCAAGTCAAATTTGAATTTGATGTTGTATTCAACACTTTGGGCTTACTGAACTTCAGTGAAGACTGCTACAACTTTCTATCCTTTCCAACTCAGCTCAACTGGTCATGTCCCAGTTAAATGGGGTATACCGCGTTTACGATCCCACCCTTCACTGACAATTCCTTAGGGTACGTATCTTAGAACACTATTTTGATTATATTACTTATATTCATGTTCCTAGCAGATCTAATCAACTAACTAATACTTTGGCTAAACAAGTATTAGATTGGCATGTTCCTCACATGTAAAAGTAAAACACACATATACACATGTAAATACATTTGTAAAAAAATGTTTATCCATAAGAAAAAAAAGATATATATATAATATATCCCAAAAATAATGTCATGAGTACAAAGTGGGCCATAAAGCCTCAAATAGAGTTGGTATACATCGTTGTGATTAAGCCCTCAATACATAGTACAAAAAGTGCCCTCGACACATGTGTGTTCCAATGCTATATACGGTCTATGCCTATTGTCCCTACTATAATGAACCATGACGTTTGTAAGATGCCAGAATAAATGGACCCAAGTCTTGGGCACCCCCACTACATGTGGCTTCATACCCGGGGGAAGATCCTCAATCTCGACATCGGAACTGCACGAGTGAGAGCTTTCAAGTTCCTCTCTACTCATCGCAGTACTCTATCAACCTCTCTGGCTGGGGGTACTCTTGTAGCTAGGGGTCCTCCTATAATTTTTGGTCCTCCTTCTCATGCTGGTCCTACCTCTGGTCGAGGACGACACCTGGTCTTGGCGAAGACAGACGGTCACACTGGTCCCACATCTATATGTAGCAGATCTTTGAGTTAGTACTTTGACATTAACATAAAAAGGATAATATTTGAAAAATAAATAATTTTAAAAATGTGTTTACCTATCTCACCGCGCTCCTTGCCAGGGAGGCATGGGCATATCAGGATCCCTAAAAAAATGATTCCTTCATATGGATAATCCTCAATCACAGGACTATGATGGGCCCACCAATCAAAAAAATTGTCATCGAAATCCTCCTAGGTTCTCCCTCCACCCTATCTAGGAAACAAAATGGCCCACCTGCACAATGTCAGAAAGGAGGCAATATGCCCCCGTAATGTCTCCCTCGGGCTAAGACTAGGCACTCTTGAAGAAGAATAAGGTGCACAATACTGTTCCGAACCCGAATTTCTTGTTCGTCCTCCTATGATATTCTATGAACGGTTTCTTGATGCATGTAAGCATGGTATTACTCCAGTCGAAAATGGTGGCTTCCAAACACTAAACTGCACAATGGATCTATGCATGAGAAGCCTGATGGAGTGTTGCGGATCTCGTGATCTACCCAATCATGAAGAGTATGATCCGAAGGTGGAGGCTGGTGATATTTTGTATCGACACCTGAGATCTTACTTTCTTGGTGTTAGGACCCTATATAATAGGAAATCAGTGTTCTGAATAATATTTATCTTTTTCAGGCATATGTGTTCTCTCATGACGCATGGTGAAGGCGGCGAAAAGCGCCCGACACTGACCAAGCATAAGATGAGTGCTTGTGTGCTAGCTTCAAAGCGAGTGCCGGTGCATTTTGGGCAAGAAAATATGAATAGTTGGTTTGGATGGCAAAAATAATACATGGTTAAGTTTTGGTTGTTAACCTGAACTTTGAACTTATTAGTCTAATTTGGCCTTTTTTAAGTCTAAGTTATTTCGCGTCCTTTATACATAGTTTTAAGTCTTGTTTGTCAAAATATAAACATTTTGCCAATATTTTTAGCAAAAAGTTATCTTGGCCTAGGGCCAACCCCCCTGAATATTCAACTCCACAAACCAACAACAAACACACAAGCCCTGCACGCTAGCACTAACTCCACAAACCAACAACAAACACACAAGCCCCGCGTGCTAGCACTAACTCCACAAAACAACAACAAACACACTAGCCAGCACAACGCCAACACCAAACCCCTAAGCCCAAGCCTCGAGCTCACTTCATCGACATAATAAGGGACTGTCGGCTCATTTAAATGCCCAAAGTTGAGTTCACCATGCGAATGTGGGATATTTCCCATAGGAAACCAAAAATATAAAACGCAGAATCACCCTGTGTGCCCAGGTGTCGACCAGGGGTTAGGTGTCAAGTATTGGCTATGCGATGAAAAATAAGGATGATCATGTGCTTGTTCCTTATTTGGGTTCTCTGACAAGAGTTTATGATAGGGCTCAGGAGATTTTCTACTATTTAAAAGGTGGAACGATAGATTATGGAGAAGAACACAGTGCCCAGTATGGCCATGCCCTCTTCGGCAAAACTTATGAGCAAGGTCGTTATCCTGAATGGGACGAGAATCATCCGTTACACTTTGTTGGACACTCTACTGGTGTTCAAGTGGTCAAGATCCTGCAACAAATGCTTGCTGAAAAGAAATTCCAGGGGCATGAGAATAGTTCTGAAAGTTGGGTGTTGAGTGTTACATCTTTATCTGGTGCTCTTAATGGAACAACTCGTGTCTACTTGGATGGAATGCTGCCAGAAGATGGAAAGACCCTCAATCCCATCTGTCTGTTACAGCTGTGTCGTGTGGGATTTATCATCAATGATTGGTTGGACATTGCCAATTTGCCTAAGGAAATCTCCAATTACATGATCCAGATGGGAGCCAGAGTACCTAATATTGAACCTGGTCGCTTCACTACAGAATATTCGGCAAAGGTACAAGCTTCAACAGGTTTCTGGGGTGGATTGTTATTGAGTCTTTTAGCTACATTATCAACATCGATGGACCATCAATTTCGACATATCAATGAGGGGTTTTCCATTGGATTTACTTATGTTCTTATAATTGTTGGTTCAATCATAGAGCTAAGGAGATGCACATTCGCTCAATATCTGTTTTAGAAGATGAGGGAATGTCTGGAAGTGAAGTGCCAGTTGTTAATGTGGAGGATAATGATTTATCAGTTCATGGTGTAGCATTGGAAACTACTGAGGATGAAGGAAAGCTTATGGACACCGAGGCTCCTATATCTGGAGATGCAAAGGTGTTTTCTCTGCATGATCTTGAATTTCCTATATCAATTGTGGAATTGCAGAAGTATGGAGGTGCTCAAGGGGCCCCTTTAGCATTTATGGCTAGAAAGCAGGAGATTTAGGAAGCACGTGGTGTGCAAGTTCCTACTAATGATGGAAGGAGGCATAGCCTAACCTTAACTGTGAATAATTACAAGCGTGGAAGAGGTCTGTTGTGAAAAGAAACAACAAAAGATTCGGGTCTGTGTTGATCCTCCAGAAGGAACTCTGTGAAGAACAAGGGTTATTTGAATCTTGAATACTAGATATTCTCTTGGAAAGAATTCTTGATGCCAGGACAAGACAACTCCCTCCAGTTTGTGCAGCTATAGGGGGCATCCTTGGTCAGGAAGTCATTAAGGAAATGTCTTGAAGCAGGTTGATTCATGTAAGATTGATTTTAAGAATGATGAAACCCAAGAGCAACAACTTCCAAATGTTTCTCAAGACTTAATCCAGCAAAAGACGGATCCAAATGAGGAAAAATATCATGATTTAGGAATCAAGCTTCTTGTTTCCACAGTTTTGAAGAGCACTGGCTGATTGTGTTAGCAGTGAGAGTGAAACTAAGGTTGATGATGCTTTAGATCCTGTTAAGGATGACAGTGCAGTAGTTTCCATTTTATATACAAACAAAGGAATCAACAACACAAATTCCCAGTTTAGTGGAAGTAAAACCAGCACTAAAGAAGCATCAAGAAAGAACCACTTTGGCATTTCTCAACTGGAATGTTCTAATGGTCAAACAGCAGAGCAAATAAAGCAAACTGACGATGAGAAAATCCTAAATAGAAGAACCTTTGGCAGAAAATGGACATAATCTGAGTGAGTGTTCTAAAAGCAGTGACAGTGGTAGTGGAGACGGGAGTGCAATCAATAAAAGTAAGGCAAGGGATAGAGATGGGTTCACTCTTGTAACCAAAAGGAATAGAAACTATAGAAATCACAAGTTCAAGAACCCAACTAAAAGTGTATACAAACAGCAACCAAATGGTTCTTCTGCACCTCAGTCATCCAAAGAATATAATGGTGCAAACAGTGTTTTGGGTCTTCATGGATATAGCGCAGCAATTGAGGAAAATGAGGAATATGTCGAGAGAGAAGATGAATTTGATATGATCCCCGATACTAAGAAGGTAAAGATTGCACATGTTGATGAAGATGAAGAGCGTTGGCAGTATTTTCAGAATCCGAGGCAGCAATTATAGGGAGTTGGCAGAGGTTTCCTATCTTCCAGGTAGTGGTTAGAACATTGATCCCCCAGCTGGAAGCATACTCCAAACAACCTCAGGCATTCGACTTCTTATGCATTTATTTGTTGTGTTGTTGTTAGAGTCTATTCGCCAGCAAACCATAACAAATTACAGATGTTCAAGCAGCAATCATCAAATCGACTTTTCTAGGATTTGTTGTCTTGTTTGTTATAGGAGACAACCTACATGTGTCAATTGTTGTAACTGTTTTCCTATTTTTAGAAAGTAGAGAGGTAGAGCTCAAGTCTTGAAAGGCTGGGGGGTTTGTTTATTATTTATAGAGATGAAAAAATAGAGAAAGGGTTCGACTGGGATGAGAGGAGAGGGTTTCAACCTGTGTGAGAGGTCTCGACCTGTAGCTTTTATTTTTCATTGCTGGTGCTGAGGGCTATGTTTTAGCAGAGAAATTTTTCTGTATATTCAAAGACTGATCAGTAAAGGACAAATTTTTCATAGGATTCCTGTGTGGAGATATTGGTGATGTTTTTTCTCTGTTTAATGTTTTTCCTGTGATCATTATGCTTGTTTTCATTTTCTTATTATCAGAAGGAAAGTAATAGAAGCAGAATTTATCAGCAGATACTCTGCCTCTGAGCTTGTGATAATCTTTATGTTTCTCCTCTAAAAAGCTAGTCTAGGCATTCTTAGTTTATCCTTTGCCTGGCGTTTTCCTCCTCTATTTCTTCCTCAAATTGACACCATCAAAACTTAAATCGATCCAATGGTTCTGCTACCTTTCCCTGTGTAAAAGTCTTGTCCAAATCTGAGATGTGAATCACTTTTTTAAGCACAGACCCCATTTGCCCAATGGCCCTCCTTGCTGTCCCAAAATGACCATTTAAAAACCCCAACCCCATACTTCCATTACATTTATAGCTAGCCTAAAATCCATCCCTTACAAACCAAGTTAAATCTAAAAGAGAGATCCCTCTCTAAGTATTGGAGGGCTAGATCCAAGACTCAAAGTGGTTCGAGGTTACCTCTGTGATTGCCTCAGTAGCCTTAGGCAAATTACAGAGCGCTAACACGTGGTACCAGCCTCAGAGTACATCCCAATGTAGTCCTCTATATTGTACAACCCTAGAGGAGAAGTCCTCAAATTGACCAATTCCCCCCTCCTAGAGAGGCCGATCAAAAAGTATATATCCTATCGTTGGGGTCAGTGACTGACCCTCTAGCATGAATTCCTCTACATCGGCATGCCCTCATGAATGTACACTTGAAGAACATCCACGTGCCACACTATTTCAACATAGTGATGGCCTTGAGATCCTCCTCTACCAAGACATATAATTCCTCATGTTCCCTTTCTCTTCAATGCACATACATCCTGTTGCACAAAAGTTGGAGAGGATTAGTCCTTTTTGTTATTTTTTTGAATATTAAAGGAGGTGTATGTGGGCTGCCTTTAAGACAATCGTGTATGTACGCGGGCTAAGTGTTACTTTTCCTCCATACAGATGCGAGTTGAGCATGGACATCCCACGTACACTTTGATAAAACATAAAACAAGAATAAAAACATGGCAGAAAAGGCATATTAGCCAACACTTATTGTATTCACTCCAATGTTACATATTTATAATACAACGGGTGATGCCACCTCATAGAGAGATTTGCTCTAGATCTTAAAATCATGCATGATGACTAGGCTAGGCAATCTTAACTAAATAATTAGTCATCACTTGAGGATATATTACTAATATCCTAAATGAATAATACAAATATAGGTGATAATTTAGACTTAGTGTTTGGTAAAGGTAAGCCATAGGATAACAATCCCCCCCTCAATCACAAGTCCGATCAATAATACCAGGAATAAAGCATAAACTGGTATCAATTCCAAGTCTTCATACTAAAACTCATGTGCTGAGCCTCAATGAAGAACTGCCTAAAAATCCGCCAATATGGATGTTGAACATGTCCATTTGAAATGAACTAGAAGAGAGCTAAGATATGGAAGTGAACAACTCCAATATATGAACATTTCTTGATTGCTTGACAATTTGATCATTTTTCCAAGTATTTGAGCTAGAAGAATCTTATGTCTTCTACTAATTGGTGAACATGTAGTATCACCACTCTAATATCGGTGTATCACTGAAGTGCTCTTTGAATCTGTAGTTTGGGATGACCACTAACCAATTGATACCATGTATCTGATGGTTTTTGGATAACCACTAACCAATTGTGACACTTTTAGGTATCCAACAGCATCCCAATGTATAATGTGTATGATTCAATTGCAAGTCATTGAACCATAATCCTGCCAAATTCCGCCATCTCTGGAAAATATCACTATGTAATCATGTGAGCCAAGATTCATGCAAATTGTTTACTTAATGTAAACTCCAATCTGATGAGAGAGAACCAAGAGAAGTGAATCAACTTCTAGTATGACACATCCCTAAAAAATGGCTGACAAGTCAATCAAATGTCAAGCTGCAATGTA